>OLKM01005909.1:0-15621 GCA_900291075.1 Melanogrammus aeglefinus | reverse complement strand
GTGACGGTTTTTCTGAAGCATATTCAGAATAAATCAGTCTGTATTTAACCCTCATGCCACCCCATGAATGTAGTAAATAATTTCGAGTGTTACAATTTATAGGTTTCCAATATACACAGATGTCCTAGACATGCAATTTACTTGTTAGCTGCCAAAAGTTTATAAGTTTGGCTAGATACCTCATCATGGGTGGAGGAAGGAGGGATGGAGGGGTGGACGAGGGTCCCACTTCAACTTTCTCGAACACAAAACACTGATGTGTCCCCAGCCCCAATAATAAATTCTTTCATACATCAAATGACGTTATTGAGAGGCCATAGACTGTTACCAACTATTGGCCCGACATAACACTTCTGAATAACCTTCAGTTCTCACACAGAACACGAACACTTTTGAGCACTTTTGTTATGTCCCCCATATATTGCCTGCCACACGTCTCGGTTTGACATAGTCCATAAAACAAGTTCAATGGTGTCCTCTATAGGCAGTCGTCATTTATATATACGTTGGGATATTATCGACGGTGCCTCCTTGAGTTGTAACGGAGGATCAGCGGCCCCTTCACGATCCTTAGAGTACCTACATTTCCTAGTCATCCACTTTGTGTCAATATAATAAACACTGCGATTCCAACACACATGCGTATTTCCACCTTTCAACAGCAGCCCCAGTCATAACAAACCAGGTGTGAGTGAGATAGCCATTACACGCGTTCCTTTGAAAACATCTGCCATGAGACTGGTACATTCCCCAGCGGTGCGGTTTTGTCCACTTAGACTGTAGCTGATGGCATCTGGGTGGTGACACTTATTTTCTGTCTACTACAGGCACAGAGAAGGGCAGCATTGGTCAAACGAGTTTTGTAATGCTGATCACACTCACACCTTGGTGCCCTTTGTGACACATGGAGAGTAATCAAATTAACTTACGAGAAATGGTTCAGATAAATAATCAATCACACAAGGTTGGAGTCCCTCTTGAACTCCACCGTCACCAGAACTATTCTCCCCGCCCCAAGCAGCATCCAAACAAATCTGTCACCATGTAAGGTCCACATTACAAAGAAATTGAACAGCCCTATGTGTCAAGTCATGATATTTGGTACGCCGCTTGCAAATATTCGGGAAATTACGAATATCAGTCAGTTTCTTTATTATGCTAATTACATCTTATGGGAAACAGTGCTCAATAACAGATGTTATACAAAGCCACCCCACCCCCCCACCTCCTTTACACGAAGAAGGTTGAGGTCCAGCCGAGGAGGAGAGAGGTGGTGGTCTCGGTTTCCTAGTCAAGCCTTTTTCCCCTGATGTCAGCGTCGAGAGGAGAGGTGTGTTGTTTGGCGCAGTGCAGACTAGTTAAACTTCAACCTCATAAAGTAAAGTTCATTCAATGGTGCGTGCTGCTTAAATGTAATGCATGACAAGCGGCAGCTGACTAGAAGGCTCATTTGCTGAGAACTTAAAATAAAATAAAATAGCTGATTGTGATTAGACCTGCAAGGGAGTATGAAAGTGGCTGGCCGGCCCTTCCTATGGCTGGCATGGAATGATGATTTACCTCGTAACAGTGGAACTGAATTATGATTGGTTATTTTTTATTCTCAAAGGCGGCAAAAGTGAGCGTTGGCTTCTTTGTCTCCATTCAGTGGCTAGCCCCGGACATAACATTCTCAGAGTAACGTCAGTCAGCAAGAATTTTCCAAAAATAATTAGAAATGTTATAATGATTTCATCATCACGTAAATCTTTTATCTAATTTTTGAAAGTCGTAGTGGTCGTAGGGTAGTGGTTGCCCCCACGGCCTCCTACACCCCCAGGCTAGATATATCGACAGATTTGACTTTTCTAGCGATATATTGAACCTACCCCCCAGCCTCAATAAATCGACAGCTTTTCTTTTTCTTCAAGCAATATATTGAACCTTCGCTCCAAGGTTCAATATATATCGATATGGTATATAGATTTTTTTTTTCAAGCGATATATTGAACCTACCTCCCTAGACGCAATATATATAGATGATTTTTTCTTTTTTTTTTGTTTCTTCAAGCGATTAATTGACCTTACCCGCGCAGGTCTCAATAATTGAATAGCTGTATATACTATATATATATAATATATATATATATATCATACACACTGTTTAGTATATTAATAAAATATTTTCCTCAAGAGATAATATTGACCTACCCCCCCCCCCCCCCACCCAAGTTCAATCACACTCACGTAACCTGGTGGTATAATATGCAACCCAGTCTCACGAAATACATAACACGTACCGTCATCTAAATCTATTCATTCGTGAGCTGGGACACGTAATTAAAATTTTTCGTATCGTGCCAAAAAAGCACAAATTTGCTCTAACAATATAGACAGCTTTTGGCACCCGTTTCTACTTTCACCTTTGATTCTGAGAAATTGTGTGACAATTCACGGAATATATTTAATGCAGGTGCGCGCTGCTCGTAGGCAAACCGCGACGGAAAAAAGAAAGCTCTGCTTCATCTCTTCTTTCTTAGATAGATGAGTTTGAAAATTTGTGCTTTTCGCACAAAAAAACTGAAATTACGGTGTCCCAGAATCACGAATAAATAGATTAAAGAAGCCGTGATGTGACAGTGTTCACGTCATTCCGTGAGACTGGGTTGCAATATGTCCCTTTAAAGAAATATTCACATCCCATTTCATGTCGACGCCCACGGATGTCTTGTTTACATCTTCTGCCAATTAGGAATTTCTGGTTTTGTTGCCGGACTAATTAAGCTTACAATGCCTACAAGGGTCCGATGTTACACAATACGGTCTCAAGAATGAATTTATATTTTAATTAAAGAGGAACACTTCCCAGCTGTCTGCTTAAGACTCATTACAACAACATGGCTCCCCCTAGCCTAGCCTTGCTTCATGAGATAGTTTCTATGCTGGCGTTTCAGTTATGCTTCATGGGCTCGGAGAATGGGCCACACGACGATAAACAACCTTGAAAGAGTTTAGGCCAGCAAGCATGCAACACATGACTGAACAAAACCTTTATGCACACACACGCACACGCGCACACGCACACGCACACACACACACACACACACACACACACACACACAGCGGTGGGTGACTTATTCTTCAAAAAATAATCAGTTCACCTTGGCTCTATGTGACTTAAATATTTAGGGTTAGGGTTAGAGAATAGAATAGATTTATTTAAATATGCTGTATCGTCATTAAAGGCATTTGCATTATGTGCAAAGCAGATAAGCTTTGTGTAGAAAGAAAAAAGGAAAGAAAGTAAAGCCTGCCAACCCAATCAGATATATTGATGCCAATCAGTGTTATGCAGTTAGGCACAGCTGGACTCCCTTCCCCAGTGCATGACCCGGCATCGAACATTGAGGCATTACACTCCTACATACAATGATGCTTTAGCTATCTATCATCTAGCTAGATTTCTATGGATCTCTCTATCTAGATATCTATATCTATAGATCTCTATATCTATCTATCAATCGTTCCATCTCTATATACATTTATATTAAAGCAATATCACACGAGAGGGAGTGCTGTTGTACTGTATATCAGCACGGCTGTGATTCGGTCGTAGATAATCGGTCGCAGATAATCACAGCCGTGCTGATATACAGTACAACAGCACGACCTCGAGTGTGATATTGCTTTTATACAACAGTGCTACGAGCACATTTTATTAGTTAACAGTAATAAGAAACAAGAGATTATGATTTGTTTGTTTAGTAATCATTTATTCGGCTCCGCAGCGACGGCTATTAGAACGCCCGTACAGCGGAGTGATTTCGTCTGTAAAAAGTCGCAGTGCTGTTATACTGTATATCAGCACTCATGGAACGTCTCTTGTCCAATCAAATTGCTCGGTTGGGACCGGTCGGAACTAACTGTTGTATAAATAAAAATAAATATACTGTATATATATATATATTATAGCACATACTGGACACTAGGAATTTCCTTACTTGATTGGTAAGGCTGGACCAATCGTAGACTGATCATTGAACATATAGGATATACTGTATATATATATATAAATATATATATATGAAATAAATTGGCTTCTCAGGGTTTCCCACTGCTGTCTATAGGCGACGAGCAGCGTATCTAATAAAGGACCGTCTCTACCAAGAAAATAACTTTCTCAATATGACGACAATCATGTCATATACATTGAATCTGACAACAGATAGCGGTTTTATATGCTATAATATAGTCTGATATAATACAACGTTTAACATAACACCAGCGGGCGGCCTCTGTGGAGCAGGACCACTCCGTTCCGTGTGGTATTACCCCACCCTGACCATTTTCTCATTTTTTAATACTTAAGATTGGCCATGCCTCTTTAAAATTGGATTTCTTTTTTAATGATTTTTTTTATCCATTATTTAGTATCTTTTTCTGCAGCTTATTCAACTTTGTGCTTCAGCATTATTTTTACATTTTCAAATAAAATCGCATTGATTGAGTGAGTGAGTGAGTGAGTGAGTGAGTGAGTGAGTGAGTGAGTGAGTGAGTGAGTGAGTGAGTGAGTGAGTGAGTGACGGATCGAGGTGTATGTTGGCCAGAACCCAACAACATGGATGTCCTCTCAGGAACACACAAGGATCGACAACACCGGCACCACCAACATCAAGGGAGCTAAACGCTGTGTGTGTGTGTGTGTGAGGTCAGGCTCTTCCTGATGGCCAAATGCTTCTCTCCATCTCCGCCTGGCACTGCAGTCAGTGATCAGCCCCATTATTAGAGAGGATTTTACACGTCATACACAAAATAACATCCACCACCACTGCCAATTCTGGTCTCTGATTTTGTTTCCGTCTTTTTTAATTATCTTTTTACAGTTAACGTTACAGACGGTCGGTCTCTACCCATTCCTCATTCAGTCTCTCTATATCCTATCTGGAGAGCCAATCATTCTCCTGCAACTTCTTCATCGTCCTTCTCCTCCTCATCCTCTCCATCCATCTCTCCTCTAAAAGCGGCGGTCCAGATAAGCAGCTGGCTGAGTGGTGGATGTGGTGGGTGCAAGGGGGGGATAGATAGATTCATTATCTTCGTCTCTCGCTCTGTTGTGTAGGACCACCATAGGATTCTTTATTGTGTGGAAGGGGCTGTTTAAGTACTTTCTGTAGATTGGAGCCTCTTTCACACTTGGTCCCCATACAATTACTGGGATAACCATTATGGCTCCACTGAAGATTTTCACTAACCTGCTACCCTCTGGAATATTACTGTCTTCAGGGCATAGACGGATAGCTGGACCAAGGAACAGCCCAGCAGATGGCGGTAAATGCAATGTGATGTTAACCAACATGAACACAGAGGAGCTCCCTTATGTCCCAATCCATCCAGTTTCCAGCCGTTCTTGTCGAAAGAAGCTGCATCAATATTGTTATTGAATCAACTGAAAAGCATTGGCACGCAATTTCAAAGTCGCTGATTTAAATACATCACCGGAGTCATGTGATTGTTGGCAATTGATTGCAATGCTCTACGTGAAAGTATCCTCTTGCGAAATTGTTAGCCCTTTCATTCAAAACGCAGCCATACCGGCAGTGCCCTGGAAATGTTACTAGGTCTTGAGCAGGCAAATGAGCAGTGCTGCTTTCCCGGAATATTGATCCCTGTTCCAATTCACATACGACCCCATGCTGAAAGTGTTCTGGAACATTTCTGGGATAGACTGCACTGTGAAAGAGGCTTAGGAGAGCAACATGCAACATCAGCAAAGGTGTCAAAGGTGGAAAACTACAATAAAGAAACCCTGGCTGCCTTTAACGTGTCGCTATCTCGTTTTCAAAGATAAGCACCTTCTATAAGAGGCCATGTGGGTTAAACTCATCCTTCGCAGTTCACACATGGCAGCCTTTTTCATTTCGTATCAAACAGCCAATAAAACTGACTCCTCATATCAGCCGCTAGTCATTTCTCTCTTGTAGAAATGATTTTGTTAACCTTACAGGAGGGTGTGGAATTGGAGAAATTGTTATCAGTGTCACAGTCCCTGTCGCTGAGAGGAGACGGTGTTCCCCGACATGAATACATGACGCTCAAACAGGCTTCGCTTCTCCACTGATGAAGTTCCCCATCTACTCCTCACCATCATTCATCCTCTCTTCTCTTGAACTGCTGTTCGAGTTCCCCAAACCAAACCACTGAAATTAGCTGCTAGCTCCCCTTTCAATGTCAATCTCACATGATCTCAGATATTTATGAAATGGGTTACTTTCAGTGTTTCTTCATTACTTTCTTGTATCGTATACATTGATTTGCAGTATAGTGGATATATGTTTATGAAATATTAAATCAATAAAACTAATATAATTAATAAACAATAAATGTGTGCGCCCACAATATCAGATTGGAATGTAATTGTTAGCGCTCAAAAGTGTTCGCATGAAAGGATTGAACCATTATTAAATCTTATAATTGTGAACCACCGAACAGACAAGACTGGGTCCGGTTCTTCTCCTTAGCAGAGTCCCACAGGCTGCCCCCACCAAAAGGTACACTACATAAACCTGATGCACCGCTGCCCCCCTCCTCCGTCTGTGGCTGCAGCTGAATCTCGAGATGCAGATGAGTGGTGGGGGTGGGAGGGTGGGGGGAGTGGGAGGGGGGTACTTACATCAAAGGAAGAATGAGGGGCTAGATGTTCGAGGCGGGTGCATGTCTAACATCAGTGTCAGTATCCGTGCTGCAACATCAGTGCCACTCCCCAGCACGACACACTCACCGCACACACACACACAACGCACCACACACACACACACACACACACACACACACACACACACACACACACACACACACACACACACACACACACACACACACACACAATTTGCCAGTATATCCAGAATACGATTAAGAAAATATGTATACACTTTCTGTCAGGCTGAGAACAAGATAAGCGTGTAATTAACATTCGCACTGCTTGAAAAATGAAGTGCTAAACGACCCAAACTCAAATCAACCTGGAAGCAAATAAAACCATGACCAAAGCCATCCAACGTCTCAGACAAGAACAATGCTGATGCACAGATCCCACCAATCCATGCCATCACAGAATCCTCCCAGACAGAAAGGCATATTTACCTTCAACAAACAGAATGACACTATATCTGCAGGCCGTTTTTTTGCATGGTGAAATGTTACGTAAGGGTAACCAGCCATCCTTCTCAAAGTTGAAAAAGTTCTTGGGCATCTAAAACTACTAGAAAATATAAAGACAAAGAGAAGATGGAATCAAGTACATTGCTGTAGAGGTCATCAGACAGCGCACGTGGATCCAAACAGAGGATAGGAAGATAAACTGATGCCGGAGATTTCTGCACGCTCAAACAGCCCAAGTCATTTCAAGGTTGGGTGGGTCTGTGTGTGTGTGTGTGTGTGTGTGTGTGTGTGTGTGTGTGTGTGTGTGTGTGTGTGTGTGTGTGTGTGTGTGTGTGTGTGTGTGTGTGGTGGAGGAGCTCAGCATATTTTTCTCCACCCCAGATAGTGAGAGAGGCAGGAGGCAAAGCTCACTTGGGGATGAGAGCAGTGCATCACACACGGTCATGCCTTTGAGTGCGTGTGCATTCATATGTGCGTCTTATAGTAGATGGAGGGGCAAAGTGTGGACTCAAGTGTAATCAACATTCCGATGAGCATCACGCAGCCACAACCTCAGATAGAGGGACCGAGCGAGAGACAGGGGAGACGAGGACAGACAATGGGGAGGCTGTGTCTAATTAGACCTGCATGGGTCCGTGGGGGAGGGACCGTCTCCGGAGAGACACCAGGTCCTCAAAGGGCAAACCGCAATTACCCCTCCACTGAGAGAGAGGGAGAGGGGGAGCGGCTAGAGGGACCTGGCCCGGGAAGAGAGGGAGAATATATACGAGCGATGGATAACTGGGGTTGTCAGGGAAGGAAAAAAACAACAAAAAAAAAAGGTCAGCGACGAAAGCAAACCAGAAAAGTTCAAACGAAAAAAATTGCAACTTTCAAAGAGTTCTACCTTAATTCTGTTAATCAAAAATCAGCATGCCATCGCAGTTGTTCAGCGGTCGCCCTGGGAGGTTGATGAAAGAGCGCACCAATGGGTTGATCCCCTCATTAAGGAAATAACAAGGCGGTCCGCGACAAATTGCCTCCTTCCTATGGCGCTGATTAAATACTCTGCAGACAGCTATTGCCGGCTGACTGAACATTCAGGGTCTCAATGTGCTCCTAGTTGATGGACGGGTCAGTAGCTTTATGCCTGCCAAAGCCATGGACCAAGAGTCTAAGTTGAAATGAATGGATATGGATACGACCGAGAGGGAGACACAGTGCCGGAGAGAGACTGAGGCCCACACCGTGTGCGTCACACAATGGCTCGTATCGCCTTGAGGTCCAACTACCTATTTGCCGTCCTCCCTTGCGTCTCCATTTTGATTGTGTCTCCTTTACCCCGGGCCAGAAGTATCCATCTTCCTTCTCTTTCTCAGTTTCTCTTCAGCTCTACATCCTTCCAGGAAGCGGCCTCCTCTATCAAGTGCACCATCTCTACCCAGGTGGAGATCGCTCTTACTGAATGCACACGTGCAGACACACATACAAAAACACACACACACACACACACACACACACACACACACACACACACACACACACACACACACACACACACACACACACACACACACACACACACACACACACACACACACACACACACACACGCACACACACGTCATTAATGCATGATTTTGTATTCCCCTGCATGTTTGCATTTTGTCTGTTAAGGATTGGAGGAAACATTTGTGTTGAATCCTAATTTCCTTCTTCCATGTCGCCACACTGCCTCTCTGCCCTGGACCTTACCTATGTTATCCACCTGATTGGCTTGTACTACTTTTTACTCGGTTCACCTCAAAAGACCCTACCAGCCGTGGTGACTAGGGAGCAGGAGATGAACGCATGCAGTGAATATCATAGGATGGAAACTAGGAAAGAAGGAAGGTATGGAAGAGGGAGGAAAAAGGGAACGCATACGGAAGGAAGGAAGGAAGGAAGGAAGGAAGGAAGGAAGGAAGGAGGAGATAAGAATTAACGCACAGAAGGAAGAAAGCAATACAGAAAAAAAGAGGAACAAAGAGGTTTACCTTTCCACACTTCCTGGTGACACTCGTGACCGACAGTCTATCGCCAGGGGAGACGGCTGACACTGTGTAGCCAATAGTACCCCCCCACACACACACACACACACACACACACACATGAAGAAGAGGAGGAGGAGGAGGAAGAGAAGGGTGACGGAGAGCAGGGGGCCGCAGAGGGAGCAGGGAGAACAAGAATTGAGGTTGACAGGAGACCGTTGCCATGGCAACTGGTCCTCTGGAGACAGCGCACCAATCAGTGGGGCCGACTTGTCAAGACACCACAGGGAGATTTCTGCACCACCCCCCCCCACCCCCTCACACACACACACACACACACACACACACACACACACACACACACACACACACACACACACACACACACACACACACACACACACACACACACACACACACACACACACACACACACACACACACACACACACACACACACACTGAGTCCAAGGTAAAACCTTCACACATGTTGAGCAGCTGTGAGACATGGGCACCTTAATACAGATGGAAGTCTTCTGGTCTTTCGTTCATGGCCCCTGATAGGCTCAGAGTGGTCCAATCAAAGAGCTCTTCAGAGACCAGACCCAAAACATCGTCAGAATGTGAAAGAAGTTTCATTTAAATGGGTGGAAAATGAAAGTCGAGTAGTAAGGAGTCCATCAATAGTATTGATCGCGATTGTGCTGAGAGGAATTAACAAGGGGAAGTTCTTTACTGAATGCTTAGATGAAGTTTTAATGGATAGGATGACTTTGGATTTGGCTTTCTACCTCTTGATGATTGAAAAGTCAGTTCCCACACCTTTTCTGACAATGTTTATTTTATTTCATTGTCACTTTCAATGGGACCCTATTGTTTTTTGGTGTGAGCTGCTGGTCAGACCCTCTTTTCCTTGGGGATGAACACTCATCTTTATTTAAATTAAATCATCAAAATGGCATGGCCTTTGTCCCAAGGTTAGGAAGAAAAGAAGACGAAAACATGATGGCAGCCTACCTGAAAGCCAGTCATGGGTGACCTCATAACATCATCAGGCTTCCCAGGCCCCATTAGTCACCAGTTACAGGACCAGTAAGGCCAGATTTTGCCCGTGACACTCGATGACAGGCAGGTCAGCGGCGTCGACTCCGGCTGACAGACTATTTTCCAAATGGGCATCGCTTGAGATTTACCGTAATGGGGTCAGCCCTGTCTCACCAGACATCCGTCACGTCTCAGTGTTTGGCCTTGACAGCCACCCCGCTGCTGGTTATGATGGTAAGATGTGCAAACATGAGGTTTGGTCTGAAAGTGAGTAGACAGATAGCGAGATAGAGGGCTTTTCATATGTTGGTATTACGTCATGTGCATTTAACCGTTGCAACCACAAAAAGGTATTTATTTTACTACCCCACGGTCCATTTATTTGATCACGAGATAACGTGTGCAATTGGCCTATGATTCTCTCTCTCCCACCCCCCCCTCTCTCTGAGCATTGTCTGTCGCCTTCATGTCTCTGGTACAGTCATGATTAGAGAAACGCACGCACGTCCAACCGTTGCCAGGCATTCACCATTTTGCTACAATCAAAACCTCGTTAGCCTACACTAATAGCCACTGGGAAACATATCTAATTAGCGTGATTGTGCGCCCCTATGCTCCGGGATGCCAGTATCTGGGGTCGAACCTCGTTAAAGGAGCAGACTTTTTGCTGTAACCATGCCTGCAAATGAGATGAGAAGGAATGTTTGGGAAATCCAATTCGATCTGATCAAATTAATCTAAACACGCTACTACCCGGAATGTGTTTGCGTGAGACACAACCCAACAGAAAAGACACACAGTTGTTTAAAATTAATATTTGCATGCATATTAATATTGTGTGTACACCTAACGTTTGGATAAAGACCGTAGTATTTACTGCCCCTCCCCCCTCCCCCAGAGCTGTTTACCTGTCAGGGTGATGTAGACAGAGAGGTCTACTCGTCTCAAGACCACGAGATAGATTAATGTGTTCGAAGCAAACCGAGGATGGAATTACATGGAAAATAATACGAAGGGAAAGGAGGAAGTTCAATTAGAGAAGCGGGCAAGCTTGGCGGGGATCAGGCCCAACGGTAAACGGCACTTTAACGCTCGTATTTCAAACCAGGCGGAAGCAATTCATTTTCTTATCGAGTGCTCGCAGCTAGGGCGGCTAACTACTGCCCTCTAGTGTTTCGAATCAACTTGAAATGCATATTTTCCACGACATTCAAATTCTAAACGTTTTAATGAAGCAGTTCAACTTGTTGAAATAATTAGCGACAAAATATTTGGTCGTCAAACTATTCTCCTTTCCAAGGCAAACTTGTATTTTCAATGTAGCAAATCTTGTCACTTCATATTCCTTCACATCGCGCTATAGGATATGGCTCATCCATATCTTTTTTACAAGGAGAATGATTAAAACATAATTTCTTCAGTTTTTATGATTATTTAACAGTAAAACTTAACAGGTTTTCACTGCAATGGTGATGCATTGGAGGGAAAATATTTTAGTTAAATTCAGCTGTACCAGCAAAGCCCAATGTTTAGTGATTGAATTGGCTCAAAGCTTAATAAAGAAATGTGTGTGTTTAAGGAAGAAAAAGTAAAGCCCCACTCAAAATTAAGTGACCATTCAGGGATTCTTGTTTAAACCGTACATTATGTGCCGAACTTTTGTAGTGTCACCATTGTATACTCCTAATATGTTTTATTTTGGTTGTCCACCATAGTTGTGGCTGTACCTTTTGAAAAGGGGCTGTGCAGCAGACATGTTTGTCGTCCTCTAGTGGTACCATGGCTCAATTACAGTCCCATTAAAACACCAATTTTTTTTTTAGTTTTTACTTTCCTCCTCACTATGTCTTAGAACAATATTAAGCTACTGGTACTTGACCATGACATCACTTGTTTTAAACACTTTCAACTATTGAAATAATGCAATCCAATATAAATGGTGAGTGAGTGCTCCCTCTAATGAAAGGAATATATCAATGCGAATGACACCGTACATTGTTAAAATAGGCTATACTATTAAATGTGGGAGGTCCTTTCCAATGTTTTATAACTGCGAGAACATCATTAGCTTTTCAGGATTTGGCAAATTTTACAACGTCGATACATCAAGAGGGTGGAGGAGACAAGATCTATGTCCTTCCTAAGAGCCTTACCGGCCAGGGCCTTCCTTTACTACACTGCAGGAGGGCTTTGTTTCATTAACCGGGAAAATGGGCATAAAGCAGGAGAAAGGAAGAACACGGGCAACATGGTCGATATCCCCGTAAAGGAAGACGCGGCGACTTAATGAACGATCACGAGTTTCAGATCGTTGTGAGCACACTTTGGTTTATCGCGAAGGACGTTGCTCGTGGCGAATAAACATCAAGATGTCCGTGCGTGTTTGGGTCAACCGATTAATGCAACCTCATACCGGTTGGGTCAGGATCAGGGAGCAGGGGTTGTACCCACCTGAAGTTTTAATTCTCTAGGTAGTTAGATCATTCCAAACTATCCATTAAAGGAACAAAGTAGAGCTGCTAGGCTGGGTTCTCTCTAATGACCCTTACCGTGTCAAAGTGGCAGCCCCTATGGCTCCATAGAGCGGAGAGGTTGAGATCCCAAGGGAGAGAAATAACGACTGAAACTTCTGCTTTCTGGGCTCTTACCGGATGGAAGTGGGAGGAAGTCATTAAGGAAGTATTTTATATATTCA
Source organism: Melanogrammus aeglefinus (assembly GCA_900291075.1). Taxonomy (NCBI): domain Eukaryota; kingdom Metazoa; phylum Chordata; class Actinopteri; order Gadiformes; family Gadidae; genus Melanogrammus; species Melanogrammus aeglefinus. The sequence goes on along the minus strand of OLKM01005909.1, from coordinate 2,736 downwards.
CTCTGGGTTCAGTTGAGATACGCGTCGCAATATATATATTTTGTTATGATAACGTCTTTCACTTTGTTTAGATTTTTTTTCAGAGTTGCTTTATTGACAAACTGTTTGTATAGTTGTAAGACGTGAATTGTGAACCTACCTACCTTTGTGTCAGCTCTTCATTAGAAATTAGTGATGGGTCGTTCGCGACCAAATCACTTTGAATGAACAAATCTTTAACAAGAACGAACCGAACTGATTCTTCTCTCTCGTTCAACTCGTTCGTTCTCAGACTCAGACTCGACTCCTCCTCCCAGACCCACTAGTCGGTGACTCGCTGTTAGGTCATTGACTGTGAGTGGTGAAGAGGGAAAAGGCTTAGTGAACGAGCATACACAATACGGTTCAATATCAGTGAAATGGTAAATTCATGCTGTCTTTGTACTTTCTGTGTCATGCCAGATTAATCAAATATTTGAATGTCTCGTTAATCTGTCTCGTTCTTTCGTGGTTCGTTCTCCAGCCGGGATCCCAACCATCATTGCTAAATCAAGTCTATTATCTTGCTGATATGTTAAACATCCAATAATCAACTACACCCCCATCCCGCTGCGTTTGGTTAAAGTTGTAATTTTGTGTTGATTGATGACCGACTCCCAAGATCATTTGAGAATGAGAATGAGGGAGGAGCTGGAGGCTGACTGACTGACTCAACTGAGAACCGTGCCATCCATTGATTCGATTCACCTCTACCGGAAACTGAACAAACGAATCTGACCGACTCTTCTTCGCAAACTGACCGACGCAAACTGAATCAAGGAAAATAATCATTGAATCCATCACTATTAGACATGCACTGAGAGTTTACAGGAACTAGAAGCCATTTAACAGTCAATTCAACTCTTGAGGTCAAAACTTTTATTGTGAAATGAGATGTTGATTTATCCTAACAGCAGTGTCTGCACTAGTCTTTCTGCTCCGCTATATTAAAATGCACGACAAGATCCATAGTAAAACTGACAAAAGGAGGCTTACTGGCGATGCATCGGGTTTCGTTAATCACATAACTGTCGTATCAAGAAGTGCTTCAGTCAAGCGTGTCAATAGATTGTATTGTGAATGCCCAATCTTGCAGAAGCTCAATCAGTTTGAAAGCTGCTGCTTGCCGTTTGCCTCTATTAAAATTCTCCCATTAGCGAAATGTGTCAGTCAAATACAAAATGGCGACGTTGAATGGTGACACTGAATTATATAAAAGAGGAGGCACTGAATCAGTGCAGTAAGCGAGTTATAAAAGAGCATGCAACCACGTTGCATTTCATGGCATAATCCAAACCTTTCATCTGTGCTCATCTGTACTTGTTTGGTCAATTTGCTCATCAATCCAGTGACGGCACCAAGGAATACAAAAAAAAGTGATGATAAATATCAAAAATGATTGATGTCGTCTTTGGATGAGCCACTCGTCTTCACATCTTCAGATTTGGAAACCTAATGGGAGACACACACACACACACACACACACACACACACACACACACACACACACACACACACACACACACACACACACACACACACACACACACACACACACACACACACACATTAGCATTAACATTAGCGCAATAGCAGACCAAGTTAAAACCGAAGCCACTGTGTCTCATATCTCTTACGTGAACATTTTGGTCACGTGAAGAGTGGTTTTAAAAAATAAAGTATACATATAATAAAGAACACAACATTCGTAGTGTACCTTATTCTTGAAAAAATTCAGGACCCCCTTGGAGCGTCGGTCGGCGGTCCGGTCTGAGCCAGCGCATATGGACATGGACTTACTGTCCCGCCTGGACCGGCCCGAGTCCACCTCCTCGACCCCCCCCACCACCTGCAGGGACAGACCTGGGGACGAGCAGCACCCAGGGTCACCCCGCTTTTGCTTTCCTCTCCGGTGACCTTCCAATAACAGCTCGGTGACGAGGACACTACAGCCCTGGTGGGGCTGAAGTGGGAATCAGGTTTGGTTGGAGTGGTTAATAATGTTTTTATACATCTATCTAATATATATTTATTACATCTATATATATATATATATATATATATATATATATATATATATATATATATATATATATATATATATATATATATAAAAGATCTACAGTCGGGATATTTGTTTATTAATTTGTGTTTAGAAGCCATGGGCGACGCAAGTTTATTATTATTCTCGGGAGATCTACTGTCTTACTACAGGAATCGCGACAGCAACTTCCTTAAAGTAGACTCGCTTTTTCTTGCTCTTTATCAGGCACGCACACTCGAATATACCCGTATACGCACGCACGCACACAAACAGGCTCGCACACACCGGCACGCACACGCAGGCACGCACACACTGGCATGCACAGACACACTCCGTTGACCAAAACTGAATAATTCAACAAAGTCAATTGAGTTGTACAGCGCTGGGCTTTGGGACCCAAACCTTAAGGCTTAGGGCCAATCCCATTTCCACCCCTTACCCCTCCCCCCTTCCTTACCCCTTCAAAAACAAGGGGAGGGGGTTTTTTTAAAAAAGGGGGGGTATTTTTTTTTTTTTTAAAGGGGTAAGGGTAGAAATGGAGGATTGGGCCCTGAGTGTCTCCTGGCCACCACAATACAAAAAAATACAATTCAAAGTTGATGTTGTTATGCAGGTCATCATCAAAGTTTGTTAAAAAAACATGGATTGGCTCTGTTTTTGAAGGTATCTTACCG
>OLKM01005908.1:0-15622 GCA_900291075.1 Melanogrammus aeglefinus | reverse complement strand
TCGCGCTTCAGTGGCATCGCAGTGGGAACGTATACCGGGGACCAGCTCAGCCTGTTGTTTCCTATTGGTGTTCCAGGTTGTGTGTGGAGGACATCCACCAAAACGACCCTCCTACTACTCACCAAAACCAGAGCACACAGGCAGCTTTGGAAAGAGCACATGGAGCCCTGTCTGAAGTGCACTAGACGACTGCACACTTTGCCTGTGATTGTGCACTGATGATGCAGGCAAATCAAACTATTTGCATAAATACACAATGACGAGGTGCATTAAATATGGTGCCATTGAGTTTGATTTGAGGGAATTGTTTTTACACTTGTGCGCATTTGCAACACCGCCTGTCCCAAACCGCTCACAAAGCTAGATACTAAATGGGTTACTCTGACAGAGCTCCTAACATCTGCTGCATGAAGAGGAGCATAGCATTTGGCATGTTTTAAGTTTTTTTTTTTCATCATCTAAACAAGACTGCCTATCTAGGTCCACAATATGCTAAATAGTGCCAACACAAAACACTGAATACAATTTTTTATTTTCAATTCATTTTAAACAGCCCTCAAGGCAACGCCACGCTTTTTTGAAAGTGTTCCCCTGCTTAAATGATTTAAGTCCTTAACGAAAGACATTGAATTTAAGTGCCGCCATTTCCTTTAAAAGCCAGCGGGTTTTGCCTCTGTTTCTTACTGGGCCTGAAAACCGCTTGAATCTCTACTTTTCATCTGCACTGCGCGCGCGCCACCGGGTCAGAGTCTCCAAACATCCCGAGGGCGGGCAACATCTGAGACTCATCTTCATATTTTGGCTGTTCCCAGTTGGAGATGAGATCAAAGTAACGACTACGAGCAAAGTAGAATAGAGACTCCAATAAGTTCTGGTTAACACCTTGCTGTAGCCCATATTTGTGTCTTTATATTCCATCTAAAATTTAATGAAAATTTGCAGAACTAAAAGGGAATACATTAATGCTTTTAAGTCCCAGCTACAAGTTTATTAAATGGGTCTGAGTAACCTTTCAAATCCAGCATTAAGCACACAAAGCTCACATTTTGTGTTAGTTTATTCAGGTCAAGATACAGTAGTACATCATGTCATGTTGAATCGAAATTAAAAGCAGTATTTTGTTTTAGACAAAAACAATCAAAAGTTTATTTAAGGAAAAAATATAGAACAAGGGGAGGGGGAAAAAAAACAAGGTTTGAGGGAACCCCCCCTTCCAAACCCACAATAATACAATCCCACCCATACCCACCCCAACACCATAAAACATTATGCAACCTATTGGCCGGATCCCACAAAAATGATAAACCATGCACTTTCTCTCAGGTGTTCAGGTTCATAATCCATTTGATGAGCCTTGAAGCGAGGACCCATGGTGGAATGAGGATTGCATCAGTTTGCGTTCTTTAAACCAAACCCGTACACCAAGAATTCCAAGAGCCAACATCGGAGAGTGACAAAATCAGTAGGAACTCTTTACGGGGCAACCGAATAGCACGGGCAGGCCTAAACTACAGCCAGCTGACGATCATTCACCATTTTCAAGCGCCAATCGTAGTGGAAAGCTGGATCACAAGAGTCCAGCACGGAGAGAAAGAGACACAGCAACAGAGCTAGAGCCGCTAGTTGACCGTAAGGTAAACAGCAATTTGACGGTACAGAATAGTAGCGGCCCATGGGCGTTGGTGGGAAGAATGTGCAATGGGTTTACAGAGTAGCACATTCATCAGCATGCCCACCGAAGTGCAATCTCATCAACTTGGGGCAGCACTACCCATGAACAGTAAAAAAGAGAAAAAAAAAAAAGGATATAACAGTTGTAACGGCCTAGTTTCTTTATTCAATTAACCAGTTTGATTTCTGACATCACTATAATATCGGTAAGGTGTTTTGTGGTTGTGCCGTTGGGATGGGGTAACGCTTTATCGGATAAAATTTTACGCCAGGAGACTAAAACTGTGGAGGAAGAAAAGAAAAAAAAAACAGCATGATCATCAGGTTAATCGGTAGTAAAGAGAACATACAGGCTCGTCTCTGCTGCCAGGAGGATAGGGAAAACAAGGCTTACACTGATGGATGGCCTCTTGGGCACGACAATATATTGACATCCATATCTGTGTGTCTGTGGCCAGCTTCTCAAGCACTGGCTTCACTTCTGACTGAAGGGCACTGTAGACACACACACATACACACATCAGCTATCAGAGTGAGAGCTGAAGTGGTGGCACTTGTGTACACGTGATAGATAGCGCTTTGTGTGGGGAATAGCGCGCAGCAGTGGAAGAAAGCAAGCAGATTACGCACCTTGTGTGTCAAGGACCGGGCCGATCTTCTGGAGGACTTGGCCACGTTGAAGCGGACGTGGCCACCTGGTCGTTGGACAATCTTGAGGACAACGGCAGCATCTGCTTGGTGGTGATGTCCTGGCCGCCAGCCTTCTGACAGGGCCTTTGAGGAACAACACATCACCATGCACCACAGCTGCACATTCAGCCACTGAGATAAACTAACGGATCACGGTTGAATGCTGAGGGGCGCGAAGCGCGGAGAAACATAAAGAGGCTGAGCGGGCTTTAAGGGGAGGGCCGGGGGGACTCACGGTTGATGCAGAGAAAGGGTGGTCATCCTGTGGAGGTAGTTGGGGTCGTTGGCCCAATGCCCAGCACCTGGGGACGATGGTGTTTCTGGGCCCACTCGGCTCCAAACTTCTGTCTCCACCAGCTTCATCAGGTTTACAAGGTGGCCGCTCGCGGATGGCACATACACTGAGGGAAAGAGGGACCACAATGTGGCGGTAGTCATCCTGCGCGAGTCAGTAACCGCGACCGTGTTACCCAGTAAGTGGATACATTTAGCGTGAAACTTGATTTTAGAAACTAAACACAGCTGGGCTGGAACAGGCCGTCACTAAGCAAAGGCTGACGTCACCCCAGGATCGAACGCCCCGTTTGGATAACTTGAAAATGACACGGCGCTCAGAGAGGGCTGGCCCCGAGTGGCCCCTTCAATAGAAAGGGCTGGCTCTTGCCGGGATGGGCGCGCAACAAGGGCCCTGCGCAGACACAGCGTGTCACTTCAGACTGTATCAGACCCTGCTTCCGCTGCTCCACACATAGCATAGCACAGGAACGGGCTCTCAAAGAGCGGTCTGATTTGAGAGGCAGTGCTCAGATCAGAGAGGCGACACTACATCCTCCCGTTGAGGGAAGCCTGCTTAGGGGGGGCCTCAAATTGTCCTGCCATAGCCTGGACGTAAACGTGTGAACCAGACACGTCAGCTCAATAAGGCTGCCTGGTGAACTTGGATGGGCATGGTTGATTGTTGACCCGAGGGACTGTCAGAACACTCTATTGTCCATGTATGTTTATCCCCCCCCCACCCCTTGCAAGCAAGATTATGGCTTATGCAAGGGCAAAACAGTCGTAACCCTAGATTCAGCCAAACACAAAATTCCAATGACGTAACCCAGCTGGTCCTTTGTCTTCACTGTGTGTGTGTGTGTGTGTGTGTGTGTGTGTGTGTGTGTGTGTGTGTGTGTGTGTGTGTGTGTGTGTGTGTGTGTGTGTAATTTGTGTGAGAGTGTGTGTGTGTGTGTGTGTGTGTGTGTGTGTGTGTGTGTGTGTGTGTGTGTGTGTGTGTGTGTGTGTGTGTGTGTGTAATTTGATGTGAAGAATATCTACCGAGACAGGCAGAGGTTTTTCTGAATTGTTACATTATAGCAGTGTGCAGGCTTGCATGCCCATTCCCAAGTCCACAGGCAAGTGCAGGAATTGTTTTTTATTAACTATCAAAACAAAACCGTGAATGCGTTGTTTACTGCTTCAGAAATGCAAAGAATTTCAGATCAGATGATTTAAGTTCAGTTAAAGACTACAGTGTCTTACAAATGCAGACCATGGGGTATCCCATGCCACCAGAGCTAGTGGGTTTAGACAACATTACGAAACATTATCAGACAAAAAAAACACCACCAACTATGTCGTCTCGCCTGTGATTTTCTAGGTCTGGAACGAATCTGTGCCATTCAAATACGGTATTGTGTTGTACGTTGGTTCTCTCGTTGCATATCTAAAGCTGATTTCTGAGGACAGGACCTCAGAGAGCTGCGTCATCACAGCACTCTAATATTGGCACGGTGAACAGACCAAAGAGCTGCCGATTCTTCACATCTACCGTCCCTCAGAGTCTCACCCACCCCCCCCAATTAAACCCTTCAGAAGACGCACGATACCCGGGGTATGTACGGATGACAATCAGCAGCGTCGGTCAATTCTCACTGCATTGCAACATAAGGCCGAGCCTGGTCCTACCCATACTCTCGCCACATCATTTCATTTGAACAGAGAGTCTGCCCTTTCTCCATTGACAAACGTTAATTCACTTGAAGGCGGGGGTCTGTTGGGAGTTTTAAAACTATTGGATCTGCCTAGTGCCACTCTAGATCTGGCATAACAAATCGTTACCGTTTGAATACAACTCAAACTAGCGCACAACCTCAACGTCATTGAAAACACGCAAATATACCGCAAACCCAGACGTAGTACAGAAGGGAAATTAAAATTGAGCGGAAGTACGTTGGCGGGCGGAGCCAGGCTAACATAAGCCAGCTGTAAGTGGCACATAAAAATCAACTTACAGGGATGATCAAAAAAGGACAGAAACGCAGGGTGTCTTACCGTGATCGATGAGCCAGGCCATGCACAGAGTGTTGAGCTTCTCGTCGAAGAACTCCACTCCCTGCAACACAGCGAACAGATCACTACCACCTCGTCCCTCAGGTCAACCGCGTGCTTCCAGTGTCGGGGACAGAAGCACTTGGCACGTGACGGTGCTCGACTCACCAGCTGCCCCGCCAACAGGGCATGTACTCGATGATGGCCAGCGCGGACCCCTCCACTTGGCGTCCTCGGCCAGCTCCACGATGGCGGGAAGCAGGGACTGGGACAGCTGGCGAATGCCGATCACCTCGTTGACGCAGTCCAGGTTGGAGATGATGTTCAGGCGCACCTCAGGGCACTGGAAAAGGACACACAGGGATGAGTAGGGAGACTCACACCGGGCTCTGATAAACCCAAATAAAAACAATAGTGGCCAGGGAAGAACTTGTGTACAATAACACTGTAGTCATTTATTAGCAATTAGCAGGATGCCCGGCTCAAACAAAGTGGCTTGGATACACTTTGAGCTTGTACATCCCCTCTGCCTTATGTTTCCCATACATTTGGAACGGGAAGTAACAATGACAACTGCCAAACAGATTGCGCTATTCCACCTCAGCCAGAACGCTGATTCACGGCCTGAGAACGGGCGCATAAGCTTTGACACTTGATGGAAAAGCTTGTTAAAGCCAGTAGAACAAGCATGCCATGAGATCTGGCACAGGCGCAGTCGCCCTGGTGCGACCAACAAGATGAGCAGTAGGATTTGTTTAACAAAACACTGAAAATGTTCATTATTCATGCTCTCCATCATCGACATCTTCTGACGTCTGTACCTTCAATTTGCAACACGGTTCGCTGTAATCGCGTTAGTAATGCACCGATGATCTGTTTGGTGCTTTGAAGAAAACGGGCCATCTTTAAATAGGGCTTCAGAGACGTTGAAGACACGTTTACTTAAAGAGCCAGTGAACCCACTGTTTCAGAGGGATTTCAAACAGATTTAAAAAAAAAAATGGTTTGGGGGGGAAATAACCCTACCTGCGTTCGCAGCAGAGTGGAAAGTCCACATTGTGTTTTGGGAAGAACGGCAAAAAAAAATAGGATTTTACAATTTTTCCCATAAAAGTCTTATTACAGTTACAGTGATACAATGGCCTAGATTACTATCAGACCACTGACTCTTTAATTCAATCTTGGATGGAGCCTAAGAGAGGCCGTTTCCAAGGACATGGTAGGGGGATGTTAATGAGACATGCTTTGGACGTGCCAAGAGTATTACGGGTTTGTCTTAAGTGTAAGCCATAATGCAGTCAGTATACAGCCGTCTTCCTCCAAATACGAAAACAACATCCGCGGCGGCATAACACAATAAAACGCTACTTATATACTGATACATGCATGTTGTGCCATAAAACCTTGACATGTACGCAAATAGGGCCTTGAGTAAGCCTGTTAGAAGATCTTAACAGTCTTTATCCACTGTAATGGACACGGCTTCCGTTGCAATCTACTTATACCGCCGACAGACCAACTGACGTCCTTGGTGTGACTCAGCTTCCAGTCCAGGTAGGAGAGACGTGCATCTGAGAACTGTGGCTCAACAGCATTAAAGAGAGCCGGCCAGGCCAAAATGTCTACTCTTGCGTGAGGCTGCTTAGATCACACGGTTGGCCTGATACCAGATGACGACATCAGCACGTAACGGAGGCCAACGAAGGTAGAGATCTCTCCGTTTACCTCGTCCTTGGAGCTGAGCCAGGAACAGGGGCAGTAAGTGTTCGACGGTGTTGTCCCTTCCCCAGGATGGTGGAGAGGCCCATGATGACGGAGGCCAGGGCGGACTTGACGTGCTGGTTGGTGTCAGACACGAGTTCCTGGTGGGAGGAGAAGGTAGAGAGGGACAGTCAGAGAGTGACTCACCACCGTCTCCTCCCCGATTCATTACAGCTTTTTTCACCAAGACAAACACCAACTACAGGTCCTATGATGAAGCGGGTCTACTCCATGTCTTGTGGCTGAAGTTCCACATTTAATACATTTAACTGAACACGGTTGATGCGGGCAGGAAAGAGGGCGCGATTGTCAGCGAGAGGCGACACTCCACCTAGCCTCAACAATATGAGATCATGTGTATCAGGGAGTCGGCTCTCGTGTATTGTTAGTCCCCATCAACACTACGGCTCCCATCCAAGTTATTCATGATGGAAATGGATCTGGTCGATATTCACCAACATAGCGCATAGGAACCTTTAGTTTACAGCAGCATTTGTACTGGTGCTAGATGAAGACCTGCAGCCAGTTGACGTTCTGGTCACAGTGGCAGGGCAGGTGTCTACAATATATTTTTTTATTTCATTGGCTGCATATTACAACGATAAGCACCCAATGGAATTAAAACCATTACCTAGGCTTTCTAAATGCATGCTCACTCTTCAGTCCATACTCAAATTCTAGTCATTCTAAAAACTGTCAGCAGTTTACAGATTGTGACAGTATTGGCTGAAAAAGCTACGTTAGTACATTAATGAGAAGCATGTTGTGGATTAAATCTAACGTTTAAATCAAAGTAAAACGTAAATAATAAAAAAGGTTAAAAAAAAATATGGCTTGAACAAAAGAAAATATTTACTGGCAATGACCTTAAGGATTCTGATCAGATGTTAATTGCTCCGGGTGAAATACTTTAACAAACAGTGCCACCTGTTGCTCACAGGGCAAACTGCAGCATTGGACCTTCTGCCTTTCATAAAGGGGCATGACAAGAACCCATGACTATCACAACGCCTCAAGGAAGAGCTATATTCATTTGTGCTCCATTTGTGTTTGAGTCATAAATCCAAGAGAGGTTTGCCACCACATGATTGTCTGAGTGGGGCAGCAGCTCTTGAGACGGTGTGAACCGTATAAGGCCTTTACCTTGACGCATGGCAGAATGTGAGTCATGATGATCTGCTCACGACTGTCCTCTGGAAGATTCTCACAGAATTCTGAAAATACATTGGGTTAAAGTTAAGGTAAGTTACATCGTGTTAAAGCCTCCAATATTTACAGAAATCAGCAGACAATGCGTTTATAACGGTATGTGTCGTCAAAAAATATATTTTTTGAGGCCGAAGAACATTTTGGTCAATTAATTTATTTATTTTCTTTAGTAATGAACAAAGAAAAACTTAGAATAATCATTACAGTGCGGGGCCTCCAACATGTAAAAGCACCTTTGACTTTGTTGGCTGCTGCCGCGCGGACCTCAGCTTCACAATCCTTCAGAAGGTTCTGGAAGGCCGGCACCAGATCGTTCTTGGTGATCTCCGGGCCGACCGCTTTCTGGAGCTGAATTCAAAGAGATAACCGCAGTCAACAACCAAATGGATCACATCACATGAGGATCTAAAATAGTGATCGACCAATATATTTGCTTTCTTTTTTTTTACGTATATCGTACCGGCCGATATTTTTTTCAGTATCAGCCGATATATATTTTTTGGCATGATTTACAGTTCAATAAATGTTCATTTCTTTTAATTGAGACATTGTAACATTTGTTATCATTGTGTAATTTTTAGGAATGTAAATTGAGGGAGGCTTAGCCTGGAAATCCAGACCCACATCTAGAAAGCTGTAGGGTCTGGCAACGAGTAATGAAAATGGCCCAACTCGAGGGGCGGCACCAAGCATGCATTTGAAAATATCACTGGATAACACACATTGGATAACTCTACGACCAATCAGAAGAATACAAGGGTTGACATATCCAGACCAGTGCAGCTAACCAATAGATAAGACTCTTGCCATATTCGGTCGGTAAAACAGCAACACTTTTGGACCGCCTAGATTGATACATCGATGTGATTGATTAATGTTCTGGGCCAGGGGAGGCCCAGAAAATACACGAGTATATTGTTCGTTCCAAGAGTGACTCGCTGAGCAAATTCAAAATGTGCTCCTGCGGGAACTCTGGATTTCTAGGGTATTATCGGCTCAAGAAAATCGGCATTGGCGTATCGGTTACAGCTAAGGCTGATAGAAAAAAAAAAAAACGGTATTGCCCAAAAAAAAAAATACGGTCGATCTGGCCCTCAAAATAACCCATATCGGTCGGTATCCTGTCTAACTAGAAACTAAAATGTGCTGTATACTGGAACGTGACTAGAAAGACTTAAATATCAACTAGTAATAACTAGTGGTGCAACGGTTTCACAGGATATTTCCCGTGAACCGTACCGGATCAACCTTCACGGTTCGGGACGACGCAAGTGATCCGCGGATCGGCTGATTAAAAAAAAAAGTTGTGCGTTCACGTGATCAGCGCATGTTTAAAGGACAATTCCGGTATTAACAACATCAAGTATCGTAGCGAAATACAGTTTCTGTTGCGTTTTATTTGGCGTTCCGTAAATCCCATTGAAACGGAAACCGGAACCGGACATGTTTAGGTTTGGTTGTAGTCTTTTCGCTCGGTTCTCCGTATCAACAGTATGGCTAGAACCGAGCGAAAAGACTACAACCAACCTCCCTTGCAATGAGCAATGAGTCTTCCAACCGAAATCAATGGATTTACAACATAAAATGCCAAATAAAACATGACAGGAAACTGTATTTCGCTACCATACTTGATGAAAAAAAAAAGAAAGATGAGGAATGTCTGCATTTGCCTGGGAGGGGTGTAGACTGAATTGTAAATCCAGGGTTAGGGATTATTCACGTATCCATGTTTTTTTTAAATATTGACTATCTTTAAAGAGAGGCAGGCAGCGATTTTACCTAATTATTTCACTTTATTTGGTTTTTACACACATTTGAAGAATATTATTTAAAGTCACATTTGTCTTGTTCTTTATTGTTGTTGATCCGAAAATGATCCGACCCGTGACTCGAAAACCGTGATATGAACCGAACCTTGAGTTTTGTGATCCGTTGCACCCCTAGTAATAACCATTATACCTAGAAAGCCTGACGATGAAGGGATTTGATTAAAAAATAAGGACTCGACTAGTTTAAATTTATAAGAGGTCTTCCAAATAGAGGCCAGTTCAGCTACTGAAACCGTGGGAGGTTTTGTCTGCGCAAAAAAACATTTTATTCTTGTTTCTCAGAAGCGTGCCAATTTTTGGAGAAAAAAACATCGGCTGGAAACATGCATAAGCACACCATCGGCTTCCTGCCCATTCATGCTTAAGGAAGTTATTTCACAAAGTTGCTTCAAGTTATTTGGCTGCTTTTTAGGGCTGGGTATTGCCAGGTACCTCACAATTCAATTCTTTAGATCTAGATTCGATATCGATTAAATTCAATATTGATCCAATTGCTTCGATAGATTCAATAACACGTGCAGATGACAAAAATGCCTAAATATTATTTAGAATTAACCATTTCAAAATGAATGAACCATTTTATTGCACTTTAACTAGCCACAATGGAATACACCATTGTATAGTATTGTTCCTGAGCTCAACTTGCAGAATAAAAGTAATAATCATAACATGGACAAATGTAAAAGGACATGTACATCTAGGCATACTCGCTTCTAGATTACAATGACTGAGTATGCTTCTTATTTTTTTTAATGGATAATAAAATCGATTTCCAAAAATATTCTGAATCGAAATTGAATAGACAACAAATAAATTGCAGTGCATTGACGGAATCGATATTTTTACCCAGCCCTACTGCTTTGGTATATTAGTATCTGTTCGTTTAGCAAAACTAACCATAAATGTACCATCTTCGTGGACTTGAATTTGACGCACAACGTATTATGAAATATTTAGATTTATAATTAAGGTGAAACCAATATGTGAGCATGTTTTTAAGTGCTCCTGAAACAGGTATTGTTCAATTATGCGAGCAAAACATTTTGTAGGCATGCATTCTTTTCAGGGTAGAATGTCTCACCACCTCCTAAAACTAATGCAGCTGACCAATATCAGATTTGGACCAAATAAGTAGTTAAACTCCCACACTGGTTGGTTAACAATTGTTAACAATGACAGAAAGAAAAGCAAACGGACCTCTGAAAACTTGTCCAGCCACCATGTAGCGGACCTCCAGGACTTGTCCTCAGCAGCCTGGCGCAGCGTTTGGCATGACCAGCGTCTCCAAGATCTCCTGAGCAGGCACGCGTGGCGATGCTCACACAGGCCTCAAACCGCAGCCAGCAGACGCACCGAGTTCCTTGATTGGAGAGAGCAATGTAGTCAATTAAACCTTTTTTGGTGCCATGGTGCCAGCAATAAAAGCTCCAGGGTTTGAGTTGGGGTCAGGGGAATAATAGTTAAAAAAGCAGAAGCCCACGTACCTCAATGCTCCTCAGAGCAGCCTAGAGCGGTGAAGAGGGAAATGATGTCACTCTTGACATATCCTAGGCTCCAGACCTTTTGCAAACTCCCCCAGTTTGGAGGTCAGCAGCACGACGCACCATGGGAGTGTCATCAGACACAAAAAGTACGGAAGTGCCTACGGTAGACAACCCGACACTGATTTAACAAAAGGACCGAAAACAACGCGCAGTTTTGGAGCTATTGCAACATTCCAATAAGACAAAAAGCATTCCCAACTCAAGCGTTTTCATAGCAAGCCTCTTTGTTGTTTAATTTGCAGAAATCCATCTTACTGGGGCGAATCTCAGCCTTGACGGTGCTGGAGACTCGGGATAGCAGACGCTGGAAGAGGCCGCAAGGCGGACGACGGGAGGTGAACCAAGTCACCCACTAAGCAAGTCGCTTCACCAGGGCTCAAAGGGAACCTCCAGGTTCCACCGAGAGTGCTCCGAGATATCTTGGCGCAGTGACTCCACGGCCTTGTCCCGCACCACCGTCTCCTCTAACTGTGGCCAGAACTCTCCAAAAAGGAAGGCTGCAGTGACACAAGCATTACGCGATCAACCAGCAAGCAGACTCTTCAAAGCTCCTGTTCTCAGATGTGCACGTAGTTTACTCAGGAGTCCATGGTTGTGATAAAATGATGGACTATAATCGTGGAAATTCCCTCCCAAGTGTCCAAAAAGTGTGGACCTACATTATTGCAAACTCAGACGTTTTTGGTTGTCAGAACTCACCCAAGGAAGACAGTTGGACATACTCTGGCCCGCCGACCCAGTATAGTGAAGTTTCCAAGCGTGGCTCGCGAGAGGGCCAGGAAACACACCTCATCTTCCGTCATAGATGGTAGCTAAAAGATGGACAGCAAAGTAGTTTGTATCTCACATTCACCACATAAATTCCAACAACTCAGCCGGACCTTGTTAACAGGCAACTTTAAACTTACAGAAATATGTTTGTTGAGAACTATTGGTTTTAAATGCAAAACGAATGCAGGTCAAAACGTGTTGCATTTAACTTGGACATGTTGGTGTGTATAGAACATGTTGGCGAGTTAAACATGTGGGTGAGGCAACATGTTGGTGAGGTCTAACATGTGGTAGTCCAACATGTGGTGAGGTCCAACATGTTGGGTAGGTCCAACATGTTGGGTGAGCTCCGCCAACAGTTGGGTGAGCCAACATGTTGGGTGACGTCCAAACATGTTGTGAGGTCTAAGGGCCACTCACACAGGCCGCGCCCGTTGCCCAGCTGCATTTGCATACTAAAGTTCTAGAACGTTTAGCTAGTGTGACCACGCCATCCACTTATTCCAGCACAGAACAGCCCCCGGCCACGGCACACTTGGAGAGTGTTGCCGTGGCCAATGACAGGTGCCTTAATAGATGACACGCGCAGATACGCAACTGAGCTGGATGGACGCTAGTCCTTGTGAGACCGCGTCTTTCTTATAGGTCCATCCCTTCTTCCCCACAACGACATTTAAAACATGGCAGCCAGCGGTTCACGAGTGGGTTTATCGTTTGGTGCCGATAGTAAGTCGAGTTTTACTGAATTGAAGCCGACGACAGAATTCACTTGTTGTTCTCCATTGTTGTCTTAGCGCACGAGACACCTTGTGATGACTATTATCGTTATACAACGTGATGATGTATGTATGAAAGGAACAGATCGCTGCCCAGCCACGGCCTTTGGTAGCAGTGTGACCACGTGCACGGGGCCAGCGGGAAATCTGCCTCAATTCTTCTGCAGCACGGAAACAGCAAACTTGCCTTACGTAACTGAATGTTGCCCTAACAGTTGGTAGTCTAGACATGTGGGTATGGTTCAGTCTTAAAAAATCTTGACATTCGATTCCGATGACTCGTTCAGTGTTAACAGGGAATCAACGCAGACCCAGACGCTAACATACAAACATTTCAAAGTGTGCCAAAAAATTAGGTGCTAGAGCTTTTGGGTAGACGAACAAAACAATGGTCGGAGAACAAACTCCTCAGACCAAAATATCTGAAGTTTTAAAATCAAGGCGTGTAACGTTGGCTGGCCACTGTAGAGATTGTCCCTAAAGATTGAGTTTCTCTCTTCGGATGAAATCTCCGTAGCAAAGCTCCAAAATACATAAGAATGCCCATTTGGACAAGAGGAAAAATGCTAGACATGTTGACATCGCGTTGGATGACTCTAAGTGTGAATGAGCTTGATCATATAAAGATATACGATAAATTCATTAACCGAGAAGGGGAGCAACCAGTGCGGGTCCGCTCTACACTCAAGAGCCAAGCTGATTGTGACCAGCCTTCTTAATGCATGCTGATCTAACTACGGAATATCAAAGAATTACTTAAGATTCATCATGTTACTCTGGTTCAAGGGTACAAAATAACAGTGACAAGTGTATAATTATCGTTGTTTATTATTACAGCGTAGACTCGCCTAGTTTAAGTGGAGTCAACCCTACACATACTTTATGTCAAGGGAAGGCATGCACGACTTTCAATATACAGAAAACACTCCAATATAAACATTATGGATAAGGGCTGATCATAAGGGTATCAAACACGTTCAGACTCATACTAACAGGTCTGACCCTATACTAGGGCCCTGAGACCTGGTTATGTCTCCTCGGTTAGCAACACTGATAGCAGCCCTTGCTAACAGCGCTACAACAGACCTACAGATGAACACAACAGCTCAGCATTTATACACCAAGACGAGGATATATTCCACATGTATACACAACACAGACCGCTGTGTAGGCAACATATAGGAATTTATGAGACTAGGTGCTGCTAATGGAGCAGTGAGCCCTCAGCAAGGCGGAGTCGCCCGGCTGAGTACCGCATCGGGCCTCTGCAGCAGGCAGCAAGCTAACGTCTAGCATGCACTACGTCACTTAGCACAAAACGCAACAACCATCATCACAACCAATGTCCACTGTTCCCGATATAAGTCCTTATTAAACTATAGCAGAGTATTACCTGAACATCTTCATTTCTCAGCCGTCGATGAGCACGCATGTACAGAGAGTCGTTATCTCCGTCTGCTCCAGCCATTTGATGTGCTGCTGAGTGTAATCGAATTGGCGCTGCTGCTTCACTACGGCTTCGTTTTTAAAGCAACGCGTAAAGTTCACGACGAAATCTGAATCTAATCAGTCGTCGTCAAAATGCAGCGCAGCAACAGCAGCAGTTTAGCGTGCCGACGACCGGGATGCAGCGAAAGCACTCTATACAGCAGCAACTTAAGGTCAACAACAAACGTGACCCGTCCAGATTCAAGGATGTTATACCCGCAGCTGAAGGAGAGCCTGCAGGTAACCTGGGGTCATTACCCTGATCACCACACTGAATTTCCGGGACGATGCTCAGCAGTGTTAGCTTTTGGTTTGCATGTTATCGATGTGTCGATTGAACCAAATTGTTCTCTCTTACTTTCAGTTTGTCATGAGGAATCGCCGTCTTCGAATTTGACACACACGGCAAATTGATAATCGATAGTATTGTATTCTCCTTCACACGCATTGCATATGTAAGCATAGATGGGTCAAAGCCACAATGCTTTCACTTGCCAGGATTAATGTATTTGATAACACGCATGTTTTCTCTCTAAACCATTTTAGAAAAACCCAACGATCTCCCGCAACAAACGCTTTACAAAACTGGAGAAGTTTTGCCTTTGTGATCAACTTGAACTTTCCTGGTATCGTGTGTGTACACACGCTCCGCGCGCACACGCCACCACGCGCGCACACACACCACACACACACACACACACACGACAACACACACACACACACACACACACACACACACACACACACACACACACTACCACACACACACACACTCTGTGTGTCCGATGTTCAAACGAACCTAATAACCATTTAAATTGTTCTACACAAGCGGCTGGCCTACGATGCTCTCCCAGATATAGACAGTGACAAACACTCACCCAACCTGTCCCCCACAGCCACCAAGCCCGACACGGGCAGAACGGATCACTGTCCTACTCCCAGTACCTTGGCATGATCAAGTCTCGATTCTTTGCCAAGAACCCCAACTCTCTGCTTGAATCTCTAAGAAGATACGCAGAAAGGACAGCCAAAATCCACTGCAGTAGCTACACTCGGACGCTCCTTCTCAACTTCCTCACCTCATCAGTTTGGGTTCGAGTGAAAGAACAGATACTTTTTTTCCTTTTGCATGGATCAAAGGCATCAGGAAGTATTAGTGATTTGCATTCCTCCATGTCCAGGCCTACCGATCCTTTTTGTTAAGTTATATGGTTGTTTTATGTGTAAATAGATAATTTCCAAAGATGACCAGAGTGGTTAGCATACCGTTTTACTTTGCTACTGCATTGCAACTCGTCTAAATATTTTGTAAAGCACCTTTGTATAATAAAACCTGATGATTCTACCGTTATTTTCATATGTTTAATCCTGTTTAAAGAATATATTTAGGCTAAGCCTTATATTCTGACTACGTAGTTCCTCTATGGTCAATTATCTAACTATATTTTTTGCTGATGTATGAATAATTTCTCTCAAAATTAAGTAATTAAGTCAAAACTGCATCATCCTGGGACATCCTACTAACAAGATTGTCTACAGAAGTCTAGTGCAATTCTTACACGACGGACTACAG
>OLKM01005907.1:0-15622 GCA_900291075.1 Melanogrammus aeglefinus | reverse complement strand
AGGTATGGTTTCACGGCTGCGACAACACTAGAGCATTGGTGACGGCCACCCTTCCCCTCAACAGCAGACCCCTAGCCCTCCACATATTCAGGGTCTTTTGCATACGCCCAATAACCTCCTTCCATGTCAAATCATCGCATTCATTCTCATCACTACCAACATACACTCCGAGCACTTTTCTTTTATTCTCCACTACTTTGAATCCCCATTTGTTATTTAGGTCTTTGTTCCTACCCATCCCCATTATTTCAGACTTTTCCATATTAATTTTTGCTCCTGAAGCTCTCTCATAAGTTGCTATATGTTTCAACACTATATCAACATCATTCTCACTTTTAACCATTACATTAATATCATCCGCATACTGCATTAAACTAATTTTTCCCTTGCCTATTCCACACACTCTTTTATCATTCAAAATTAAAGCCGCCAACGGCTCCGCCACCATGCTGTAGAGCAGTGCTGACATTGGGCAGCCCTGCCTCACTGACCTCTTGACATCGAAAGAGTCAGTCAGAGCACCGTTACACTTAATTTTACTCTTAGCCCCCCCATAGAGCAATCCCACCCACCCCCTTAATTTAGTCCCAAATCCAAGTTTCTCCAGTACCCTCGCCAAAAAATCCTGATCCACCCTATCAAACGCTTTGTTTAATCATACCAGCCACAAATCCTCCACCCTTCATATGCTCTTACTAACCTCGTTTTATTCGTATTATCGGAATCCCCATGTCCCCTCCCGAATCTATAAACGCTTGAAGTGGACCTAATTAACGAGCCTATTTACCTCCCTCATTCTATTCGCAAGTATCTTAGCAATTATTTTATAGTCAGTGTTGAGTAGACTGATTGGCCTATAGTTATCAAGATTTTTGTTATCACCCTTATTTTTATAAAAAAATCGTAATTATGCCTAATCCCATACTCTCCGGGAGCCAGCCTGTTTTCTCCACATACTTGCAGAGTTTTTCAACCACCGGAGCCAGAATTCCCTTAAAGCCGACGTAAAACTCGGCTGTCAGACCATCACTCCCCGGCTCTTATTCTTGTTTAGTCCATCAATAGCACTATAAATCTCTTGCACAGAAAATTCACAATCGCACCAAGCACTATCTTCCCTACTTAAAGTCCTCTCCAGTGCCTCTAAGGCCTCTCCCACACTATCCTCATCACATGCATCTTTTTTAAATAAACACTCATAATAATCCCTAACTACTTTTAATATCTCTTCCTTATCAGTTATTATTTGACATTTATTATCCAATACTTCCTTTATCTCCGTTTTATTTTGTTTTTGTTTTTCCAAACCCAGGAAAAAGGCTGTGCTCCTTTCCCCTTCGTACATATATTGAATCCTGCTTCTAATAGCAGCCCCTCTACACTTCGCTACCTCTAAGGCACTCAATTTTTCTTTTAAATCCACATATTTTTCCGTACATATATTACCTTCCTCATCTAACAGTTTAATTTCCTCATTTAGTTGTTTTCTCAAATGAACCTCCTCTGCATTTTCCCTTTTCCTTTTTTCTATACCATACCTGACACATTTGTTTTTAATTCTTATTTCCACACTCTCCACCACACACTCATATTCGCATCATCATTCCATTCATCCATCATTCTCTTCAAAAAAAACCCCATGCTCTTCACAAACACAGCATCTCCCAAAAAGCTGGCATTAAAGCACCAAGGCCTCTGGTTAACACTCCCTCCCCTCCCTCCCACCTCTAACCTAATCCCCGCGTGGTCACTCCAAGTATTATTGATGTATTCCACACTCTTAATTAATTTAACATTACCACTTTGTACCAACACAAAGTCAATTCTACTCTGTTTCAGAGTATTAGCAACAAGTTGCCTCCTTGAAAAAACCCTTTTCCACGGGTGTAGGACTCTCCATATGTCTACCAATTGATAGTTCTCCATCAAATCCCTAAGGGTTCGCCTAGTGCTGTCCCCTTTAAACGTATTGTTCCTCGACAAATCAGACCGAGTCAAAATAACATTAAAATCCCCCACAATCATACAGTTAGGGTTGCACCACACATTCAAACCAGCCAAAAAAAAAACCTTCCTCCTTCTCCCCATTGGGTGCATATAAATTAATTATTCTAAGTACCCTCCCCTCATAAACACAATCAACTAACAACCTCCCCTCTAAATCTCTATGAACTAAATTAATCCCCGTTATTTTAGCACTATTAAAGCATATCGCCACTCCCCTGGCCCTGGGAGTCCCTTCAGAAACATAAATCTGGCCTTTCCACTGCTTTCTACTCATATTCAGTAGGTTGTCATCCCACCTAGTTTCCTGCAAACACAAAATATCAGCTCTTATGTCCAATATGGCATTTCTTTTATATTCAGTTCTCAAACCGTTCGCATTCAGGGAAAAGATAACCAAAGCCATAAATAATAAAAAAATAAGGAAAAACCAACGAAAAAGAGCCAGCTAGCACATTAACCTTCATCAAAAAAAATAACAATTCTTGTTCTTCTTCCCCCTCCCCTCCGTTTCTTGCCCCGCGGACAGCCTTCTTTTCGCCTCCCTTAGCTCCTCCATGTCCATATCACTCCCCGCGCTCCCCTCCCTCCCAGTATTATCAACAAAATCCCAACTCTCACCCACCTCATCATTGCCCCAAGTCATTTTAAGTATAGTTTTCCCCGTCCCATCCCCAAACATTCTTACCCCTTCCCGTCTTTCACCTCTGCCTCTCGCGCTCCTGTCTCCCTTCCGCCGCGGCAGGCCCTCGCTCCGCTCTCCCCTCAGGTCCGCAGGCTGCGCCCGAGGTGAGCTCCTCCTCCAACAACGTGGGAATTCCTCCCCCCCAGAGGCACCGTCCCGGTCCATGCTCGCGCCCATGCCCTCCTCCTCGTCCTCACCACCACCGTCGTCCGGCGCCCCCGGTTCACCGCCATCCAGCTCCTTCTCCACCGGCATATACAGTCTCTCTCTCTCCTCCGGCATGTCAGACACTTTACCACCCCTGTGGCACACTCCCGAGCGTAGTGGCCCTGGCATCCGCAATTATGGCAGATGAAATCCGGGCACTCACGCAGGATGTGGCCCGGCTGCATACAGCTCCTACATACCTTCATCTGACGGTCATGGATTACTCTAAAGTATTCAACACCCGTTGCCGTGTTGAATTTAGTAGAATATGGCAAGGATTGCACGAGCTCATTAAATTTGACCCGTACAATCCTTGTTCCATCGGCAATATTGGTGCCCGGCCACATCCTCCTCTTAATAGATGAAATCGCCCGGACTCCCCACCCACTTAGTTTATCCAGGATTTCCTCATCAGAAGTGTATGCTGGCAGGGTAAGAAAAGAGACCACCAGCTCGTCATTGCAAAGTTCTCTGGCAGTAATCCTAGTGTTGTGTATTTTAAACCCATCGAGCAGACGGTCCTTCCCCCTCTCTCCGCACACCGTCACCTCCAGCTTCCCGAGGGCCAGCACCCTACAGGCCCTTATTTCTCCGCACACAACCGCCATAGCCTTCATTAATTCTCCTATGGGTATAACGTCCCCGCACTGCTCCACGCAAACCGTGAGCCTCCTCTCATACTTGCGCTCTATCTTCTTTATCCCGTCCACTGTTTCTCCACCAGCCACCTGCTCATGCCCGCCTCCAGCCGCCTTGCCGTTCCCATCTCCCCGCTCTCTTTCCTTCTCTCCTTTCTCCTCCCGACTCCTCCGCAATACTCCTTCCTCCTCGCAACCCGCCAGCTTTTCCGTCCTCCTCCACCTCACGTCCTGCTCCATTCACCGTCCCTCCAGCACGCTGCCCGCCGGCACTCATTTCCCCCGGTGGCTTCGCCGAAGCTAGGCCCCAGATCATTCTCGCCTCCACAGTTGCAAACGAACAAAAACGATTGAAAATATATATATATATATATAACTCAGGGCAATCCCCCAACAGTCTATGACTGCGGGGGACGAAAAAAAACACAAAATAACTGGGTTGTTAGACCAGATAGCAATACTCCAAAGAAAAACTCTCTCCACCAGAACAAACAATTTACCATGCGGCTGTCCAAAAACACTACGTACTCCGACACTGTAGGGGGCGCCAGGGTGGTATGGCCGTAAGCAATTATTGCTGCAGCAAAACCAGGCTTTATACAGTAACACATAAGAGAGAGAAATCTGCTGAGGCCCCACGTTAAACTTGTACAAAAACAATCATTAGTTTAATATAGACGGCCAAATAATGATTCAGTAGACCTCCTTATCCATGTAAACGATTATAGTGGAATATTGAAGTTCTAAATTATCTGCAATACCACTGCGCATGCGTGTGTGTGTGTGAG
Organism: Melanogrammus aeglefinus; assembly: GCA_900291075.1. Classification (NCBI taxonomy): domain Eukaryota; kingdom Metazoa; phylum Chordata; class Actinopteri; order Gadiformes; family Gadidae; genus Melanogrammus; species Melanogrammus aeglefinus. Next base: position 11,300 of record OLKM01005907.1, on the reverse strand, counting down.
ATGTTAAATGTTTGTACCAAGGTTAATGGTTAAGTGTGTCAGAGAATGGGTGGGTATTTTTGCCGTCCTCCATGATCTTTAAGTGCATGTGTGCGTGTTCGTGTGGGTGAACGTTTAAGAAAATATAGAACTGTCGTTTCTAATCTCTCTTGTGCTCCTGCTGCGGCAGTATCAAACATACTGTCCTCATGTTTCCACAAAAATAGTTTTGAGCAGACGTTTGTGATCTTTGTAACGTTGCTTAAATTCTCTCTCAAACGGTTGTGCATATAAAGATCAGTGTCACCGTAGGCCACGGAGGCCAATGAGCTCGAGTTGAAAAAAGAAAAAAGCTTCCAGTACCTGGTATTCCCAGGCGGTCCCCAATCCAAGTACTAACATGCCCGACCCTGCTTAGCCTTCCAGATCAGACGAGATCGGCGTTTGAGGGTGGTATGGCCGTAAGCAATTATTGGCTGCACGCAAAACCAGGCTTTATACAGTAACACAATAGGGAGGTGAGAAAGCTGCTGAGGCGACGTTATACTTTTACAAAAAACAGATCATTAAGTTGGTTAATATAGACGGCAATAATTGATTCAGTAGACTTCTTTATCCATGTAAACGATTAATAGTGAAATATGAATTACTAAATTATTTGCAATACAACTGCGCATGCGTTGTATGTGTGTGTGGAGATGTTTAAATGTTTGTACCAAGGTTAATGGTGAAAGTGTCAGAGGAATGGTGGGTAATTTTCTTCGCCGTCCTCCCATGATCTTAAGTGCTTGTGCGTGTTCGTGCGGGTGAACGTTTAAGAAATATAGAACTGTCAGTAGTTAATAATATACCCCATTCTGAGCTGTTTTCAAAACAAGTTGCGTCCGGTGGCCTGCAGGGGCGCGGGCAGGGTGGGTGTACATAGTGTGCATCTATGGAGATATATATTTTCTCATGTAAGTTTCGAAGGAATGTGGGGCGTACATGTGCGCGGCAACGTGCCATGTGTGTGCGGCAATTGGACGCGTTGGAGCGCATGCCGTGGCGGAAGTGGTGGCTGATGTATGTAGAGTTCGAAGGACATGTGCGCGGGGCACGTGCTATAGTGTGGGTGTGTGCAAGTGTCGGGCCATGTGCGCGGGGGCATCTGTGGGGATCAAAGTGTGTGTGCCTTATATGCGCTTTGAGTGTGTTGTGTGAAGGGCGCCAGCGGTAGAATGAATGTGGCTTGGGTTAGTTTGTTGCAGATTGGTTTGTGTGTGTGTGTGTGTGTGTGTGTGTGTGGTGGTGTGTGTCGTGTGTGTGTGTATGTGGTCCTAGAAAGGTTATAATGAGGGATGGCTTGCTATAGGGTTGCAACACAGCATTCAACAGGCTGCCTGCTTGTTCATTTTTTGACACCGACATGGACGCCGTACTGATAGAAACCCACGGATCATGCAGTGCAAAGTGGTAATCGCTAAGGACGCCTTTATGCCATGGGAGCGTTGTCCTTCTCCGGCCTGTCCGGCGAGCACCGAACATCGGGTCGGTGAAAATCAGTCGCCTGCGGTATGTCTGGCTTTTCATACACCGGTGTTTAGCAAATGCGTTTAGTAATGGAGATGAGGTTCTGCTTAACGCTCCGCTCAAAAAGAATGAGGCCTGTTTTTAGGCATGAGAAGACCGGAGATGCCCCGGATTCATTCACCACAACATCGGCGAACATGGCTTGGAGTAACGTAATATCAGGTTGATGGTCGGGTATATTAAAGCTTAAGATTGTGCTGCAGAGTGGGTGCTAAACGCCGAGATTGGGGTTTTTATCTTTGAGATTTATGCCCTGCTATAACGGCGTCCGGAACAACCTGGAATGGAGGACCCTATATTTCCAATGGACTTTTCTGTATGAATCGCCAGCTCCATCGCATGGATGCCAACTACCAACACGAAGGAGACCGCACGAGTTCATTTTTCCAGACGCAGCGGCAGATACATATGAGCTAACACAGTGCCTATGACAGACATTGCAGTGGTGGTTCCCTCTGCGACCTCCACACATTATAATCTGCTGTTGTGGTTTTGATAGATGTCTTCCATCATGCAGTGGGACGATGGCTGCATTACTTGGGCAATTTTTGCGGCGCTTGACCCTGTGGTTAAGCGAATGAAGATCCATGGCGCACAACTGTTGATTGAACATAGAATGTGCTTGTTTGAGTCAACTGGGGGTTGATGATGGGGTACATGGTGTGTGGAGTATGTTTAGTGATACATTGCATTAGAATGTCTTGGTAGAAAAATGGGGGCGACAATATTAACAGTGTTTGTGTTCTTTCTCTTATTCTGATTATGTTATGTAGAATAAATATTATGAGTGATGTGTTTTTTATTTTTTATTCTAATTGTATATTTCGATCGTTATGTCAGCACTGGTCTATGATGAGCATATGCAAAGTGGGGGCAACGGAATATGGAATTGAATTGGATTAGAGGCCATAACAACCCGGAGATGACTGGCTCAAGAGTATGCCCACTATCTGGCTGGATTGAATCTATCCTTCCTCCACCGAGGAGGGGTCAGTGCGTTGGAGAAGGAGCACTCACTAATGGGGGCGGAGAATGGCCCGTATCCTCTCAGATACGCTGAACCCCGCGTCGCTGCTTTCCTGAGATATAACCATCGAGAGTCTGAGTAGTGGCCATCATCCTCCAAGAAGAACAAGCAGCATGCTGGGGATGTGCTGAGCGACTGCCCGAGCAACGCCGCCCATTCATATCTGCAAGGATCGACGCAGTATCACTACGAATCACACTACGATGACATATGTGTTGTGTTGGATAGATATCCCTTCCAGTTACTTTTAGAAACTGTTTTAAAGAACACCACGGGCAAGTCTGTCCCCTGGAAAATCTGGGTGTGGTTGATTCTATGCTGTGTGATTTATTAGCCGAAACATATGTTGTGGAAAAGCTGGATTTGATATGCAATGAGGCGTGATCGCTAAAACATCGGAGTATGATTTTGAAAGGCAACCAAATGTGGCGCCGTACATTGTTCGCTAGGTAGTAGGCTACAGGTTTGGGGGTGTCCAACAGCCGTGCATTATGGGTATATCTGTTCTCGTATGCTTATGGCTGGGATACGAGTCTTGTATCAGAACAGGTGGCCGCTTTGATGTGTATAAGCACTATAGAAAATGATACGTTTATTAATCATAATGCTTATATCCAAATGTTACGTTATAACAAAATGGAATGATTGGGTCATGCAATGTACACGTAATAATTCTAACTGATCTAATGCTACCTGAGATATTTACAACATTTTCCGACGGGAGCGTTTTACCGCAGGACTGGTCATGTGTATATGTGCTTTTGTATCTGATGTCTTGAAGTTGAATAAGGCTGAAAAAGCAGAGAGTCTTAGGACTGCTCGAATGGCTGCTTGTAAAATGGTACAGAAAAATAAAACTGCCTGTAAGTTATCTAAATATTGTCGAGAGTGGAATATGTATTTTTAAATAAAAGGAGTAACAACCTCTGACAGTGTTTCAGTTTCGTGTTGTGGCGCAGTCATACGACATGGATAAACTGTTGCATAAAACGTATTATGGACCGCTGGACCAGCGGTCCTGGACCAGGAGGGTATGGAGGCATAAATAAATTGCGAATGGGCCTCAACATGGTGGTGAGGGAAACGCCTCCATTAAAATATATTAAGAAATTGGAAGATGAAACAGGACCCTACACCCTGCATGCCCCTGCACCGATACATTCCCGTAGAAATAGAGTATTGGTCAGTGGAATAGATAGCCAGTTTCCAGGCCGGATTTAGGTGGACATGTGGCTGAAGTAGTGCGGCCGGGAGAATGACAAAGTGCATTTTTTTGCTAACGTGTAATCGATGTGTTTTCAAAACACGCATGGTTTCGTACATTCCGTCCAGAGGGCAGTAGATGTCCTAAAGCTTTTGAAGATATTCTCAAAAGAAGCGATGTATCCCAGAGAAACTGCAGACCGGACGCTGGAAAATAATTTTTACAACAAGACCTTTCACGTTAAATTGAGCAGTACAATGTTAAAATTTCTCTACATCTAACGACCAGGCCAGTATAGTTTGAGCGCTTTCAACAGGACTCTGAAACCAACATGTGGAGATATTTAACAGCGGCCAACTCCAGAACGATATGTGGAATAAACTACAGGATATGGTCGCACGCTTATAACCATTCATACCATAGAATCGATAAAAAGACCCCGGTCAGCGTCGTTAAAGATAACGAGAAAACGGTGTTTTAATACCCTCTAGCAAAACCACTCAAGAACCGGTGATTGTGGTTAGAGATATGCTGTCGGCGATAACGGTTAGAATTTCAAAAAGTCAAAAGCAATGTTTCGAAAAGGGATATGAGCAGACGTTTACAGATGAATATTTTGTCAATATCACAACCGCATTTCGAGGTATTCTCCCATCTACAAGCTGCGAGACTAATGCTGGGGCCCCTGTCAGGGGACATTTTTATGAGAAAGAGATCCAAAAAAGTGATTGTGTCTAAAAACAAAGTAATTTAAACATTAGAAAAGATTATAGCTAGAAAAGAGGAGGGGACTAAGAAGCTATATATGTTGAAATGGTTGGGGTGGCCGGAATGCCTTCAATTCATGGGTTTCTGAAAAGACGATAGTCGACGCGTAAATAGAATTTTAGTAGAGTATAGTCAGAGTGTACCAATGATAAGGAGGTATCTGGGGGTTCTATGTGAACTCTGGCGAGTATTGCATCGTCAGAAATCTATCCACAAATTAAGATATGGAATTTCAGAACTAAATTAAGCGGAAGCTATACACACCAAGCAACCCTATGAGGGTTGGTCTGATTGAGGCTCAGCTATCCATGCAGTTGCCAAAGCTTTCCGGCTTGCAGACGCTACGATAACCCGTGGTTCAATGTAAAACATCCAAGAGGGACATCATTTCTATTAGTTGGAGGACTCTATGAGAGCATCGGGCGATATTACTACAGATTAACAAGACTTTTCACCCAACACATGTCCAACGGTAGTATTATATTACAACCATGATGGGCGTTATAACAGTAATATATATAGAGAAGGAGACCGATTTTCATAAACTGTTCGAGTTTAAAGGAAAACTGGCTGCTATTTTGGGTTTCAACTCAGGGTTGGTGCACTCGGCCAGCAAGTCTCACCGGTGGTATATGCCCCACCCGACCGACATTTTACGGTGGCTGCCTACAACATGTTTATATTATAGCGGACATTGTTTGACCATCAGCTGGTAGGAGATAGTTATGTCCCGCTGCTCCAGGAGTATTAATATAACCGACATTAGCAGGAGAACACTGCATACACACTGTTCGACAAGCCACACACTACGTACACGTTTCCCGAGATCCTCTTGGAGAATATTGGAAATCGATCTCTAAAGTCTGACCAGAATACCAATATAGGATTTACGTATGGTAAAGTAATCCTCAAACTACATTTCAGACCCATAAAACAGCAGAATTTATAGCTTTATTTCAGGAATGAGGGATATAGAACGCCTTACGATTGAGCAGCAAATATATCCAGTATTATTTAAGCCAAGCAGGGAAGTGGACTGCCTGGATAATGAGGGTAAGCAGTACACAATATGGTGCGGGATCGGTGGGATGTTCCGCAGCCTTCTTTAGGATGGCGGGCCCGCTTTATTCAGAAGGGGTTATGGCATAGCCAAGCCTCATTTGAAAAGTGCAGCCAACAATATTATAGGCGACGTGAATGACAAACATAGGCCAATGGAGCATCTACGCCAAGCAACAGGGTCAGGCATGAATTGCCACTTTCAAAGACCCTCAAAGATGCCCTCCTTCAGGCAGGGGCGGATCCGTGTACCGGTGCGACGGAGAAAACAGAATAAAAGACTGGCCGCCTATCAAAAAAAGAACCAAAACCTAAAAGGATCAGGTAAGGCCATCCAACCGGTCGTTTTAGAGGATTGTTAAGGATATTTTTATTTAGACACAAATAACCTGGACTGAATAACGATGTCTCTGCTGCAGCAGTATGTCGGAAGAGAATGCATCCAAGAGCGAACTGACCTTCTTCTCTCTACCGATGACACAGACTTCGATAGAAAAAAAGTACACATATATTGAAATACCCGCTATCATCAGCGCTGACAGATGGGGGGTCCATAGAGTTTCTTTGTATCGGCCAGTAGCGAAGACTAATATTGATTCTAAACAATACGTTATATACACCTGCGGGTCAAGATTATAAATCCAGATGGAACCGATCTGGCTGCTGCGGCACCCGTTGACTCATCAACTACCCCGGATTGCACGCTGTTCTCCCAAAGTAGATATTATTCTAGGTGATAGGGCTTATCACACCATTCATCAACACCTATCCGTACAGAGGCATAATAGAATGCTTGCTAAACTAATGGAAACGGCGTATTAGATACACAATTGTTGGCCTGTGGTCTATTCAAGAAAGACACATGCGGTCAATGGACCGATCACTCCCTGCAGGCCTGAATCAGGGCTAGCGCTGGAGGGGGGTATACAGCCCCAGTCGTATAATTGAGCTATAGCGCCCCTATAACACGTCGATATTTTTTTCAGGGAAAAAACTGTTGATTACGGCGTTGATCTCGCGCATGAGATCATTAGAGCAAGAAATAATTTTTTGGTCTCATGGCGACGGAGCTGTGGAATTTCCGCGTCTCTATAGTGTCCGCAAAATGTTTTTATAAAAAAGGTAATCAATAGCACCGGGAGTTAAGCTGGCGCACGCCGTGGCCTTGACACAGGCTAATGTTAAATACCTCCGTTGATTAGGGTATGTCTTAAGAATGTATCCATCTCTGCCGTAGTAGAATATGCACCCAAGATAAATCTATCTCTAGACCAAATACCCAAGATGGGTTATTATAGGTTTCGTGAATAACGAAGCATTCACGGGCGAGTTTAGAATAGGAATCCATTCAGATTCCATCAATTTCGGTATTGAATTTTTATCCCTTTACTGTGACGGTCAAGCATATCTCAGCTAAACACTTTTCAACCTGAACTTAGAACCGTTCAGTTATACCCGGGAATATTTTCAGCTCATACAGCTTACAGGGGCGTCAGCTCAAGAATAGAGAATAGCCATTAATCATAAGGAATTTGTGTGGGTATGCATTGTTTTGTTTCAATCTTGAGGCAGATGAAGGCTGTGGACAGCATGGTGTCGCTAGTCAAAACAGGGCACGTGAGGCCTAGAAGCGCGATCAGAACAGCTTTGGCTACAACGGTCCCAATCTGATATGTTATGCAGTTTATGATTTCCTGTCAATAGAGATATCAAATAGGCGGCAGGTACTGCTGGACTATTACTGAAAAGTCGGTACGATATGAATACTATAGAGCTAACCGCCGTGGGTCAGAAAATTGCACACAATGCTTCTTTTATCGAGCGTTCCCCGTGCAATCATCTCCCCGAAGATTCATCAGAGGCTGCGATGTTTGGTGATCACCACCGAACCTTCACATATGGGCGCCATTGGCTAGCTGTATAATTACGACCTAGAAACAGGGATAACCTTTTCGACTCCTACGGAAACCTCCACATACTCTCATTTCCGAGAACCATACACAGCGTTTTCTTGAACATCACTGTGGAGAGATGTGACTTATTCTACACAACAGGTCCAGGACCAATCGAGTACAGCCTGTGGGCATCATTGTGTGTTTTTCTTGTTTAATATGCAAAAAGGTGTAACCCTTATCAAAAGGTGTTTTGAAAATGTACGGGGGTAATCTAACCCATAATGATGAAAAGGTTTATGACTTTGTCAGCCGTGTACAACCTAATGTCTGTAATGAGCATAATCTGATATGTGTCCAGTCATGTATATGTGGATGCAACATGTAGTGAGCGTTTTGATAATAAAATAAATATACGATGATTAGATTACATTTTGTCGTACAGTTTTTATTCTACGTCTACAGAGCATGCGTAAAGATACATACAATATTCACAAAATTCAAAATCGTCGTAGCCACTCGTCACATGCACCCCCGGGGAGTAAGAGGGCGGCGACCGATTACGTTTTCTCCTTTTTCCAGTTACCCAATGAGACAGACGAGGCCCCCGGTTGTATTATTGCTATTAGTCGAGGGCATATACTTATTACATGTCTACAGTTTGGTCCTGAGCTGTTTACATAGGGATAGATGATAACGGCCACATTTATTACTGGTTAAAGATTTCAGAAATGTATGACAGCCCTGTGGTCGGACAGAATCTATAACATGGTAGGGGCTAGTAACATTCTTTAACCAAATCATACACGTGTGATTCCCTTAATAAGTTTCGCCTTTTAATTACAAGCTCCCCCTTGTCAGACCATGAGACCATTTTCCAGACTTTTTCAGAGAAGTCCAGTATTATGTCTGACGTTTCTCTTGCTTTTTGATGGGTATATGCTTCATTATACTGTCATAGATATATGATCGCTGCCGCCATCATCCACCACTATGCTCAGGTGTATGAACCGGAGCCCCGCGCAATCCGCAAGTGACAGAGTTAATTCCCCTTGCTCATGGTGTCCTTGCTTGACCATAGCCAGATTAACGCTGCAAGACTAGCACCATACCTTGTAGCTTTATATCATAACAGGTCCGTATCGGGAGTGTTCAAACACCGACACGATGGCCTTATCCAGAATCATTTTCAGCAGGTTTGTCTAACAGAATATCCCCTAGGATTGGTTATGTTTCAAGGGCGTCGAGTTGATGTTGAGGAACTAGATACATCTTGTGGGTATGCTCCATCACAAATCTCAATCACCCCCTCTAGAGAAACAGGCTTGTAAACAATGGAATAGCCACAGATAGCAAGGGGTAGAAGAAATCCACCAGGTCCAGTGGTTTTTATCAGAGGTGAGGCGCGCGACTCCCGTGGGGGCGCCAAAAGAGTCGAAGGGAGGCGCGAACAAGCGAAGAAATAATTAGCAGTTAAACTCATTGTTCGTGCTTGCGTGTGTGGAACAAAGTTGGCCCATTGAAAAATGCACGCGTTTTCTGAGCCAACCACGCGAAGTCTAGCAGAAAGGGAGGAGCCCACAAAAAAACGTAGGAAATATGGAATCCCGAATTACTTAAATATAGGGTTTACATGGGTCGGGTTCCGAGAGCCAAGCGCACCTCTGCCACTATATGTGTGGTTGCAAAGAGGTTTTTGCTAACGATAGTATGCGGCCATGCAAAACTTGCGGCCGTCATATGGGGGAAACAAAGCACAACGACTTTAGTTAACAAAGCCACTTGGAGTTTTTTGAGAGGAAACGTGATGAATTGCCGGTCACAAAAAAGCAGTTAAATTCGTTCCGTTTGGCACACCACTAACGTCAAGGCGCACCTGAGGCATCTTAATCGAGCTGCTCTCCCGTATAGCGAAGGCAGCAGCGCAAAGCCCCTACTGATGGAGAAACATATCTGCTCCCTGCAGCTAGAGAAATGTGTTCAGTGATGCTGGGAGAAGCAGCTGCAGCTAAACTTGACACGATCCCAGTATCTGACAACACCATCCAGCGACGAATATCTGACATGGCTTACGACATGAACAGGTGGTGAACAGTGTTTGCAAAAGCCCCATACACGCCATTCAACTGGATGAGTCCACTGACGTTGCACACTGCGCTCAATTGATGGTGTACGTCAGGTTTATTGAAGAGCTAAATGTGTGCGAGGAATTTTTGTTTTGTTTTGCATTCCCCTCCCTGCCCGCACAACAGCCAGATGGAACTTTTCAAGGCTCTGATATGATTTATTACCAGCCGAAGGCTTTGAGTGGAGGCTGGTGTGTGCATATGGCACGGATGGAGCAAGGCCATGACCCGGCCACGTCACAGCGGTCTTGCTTATGAAACAAGTGGCAGGACCGGTGTGCCCGAGGCCGCTGTCTGGAGACACTTGCAATCATTCATCGCCCAGGGCTTTAGGCAAGCAAAAAAGATGCCCAAAGAATTGCGTGCGGTTCTGGATGAAGGGCAGTGGAAAATGTGAACATAATTAAATCACGTCCTTAAACACGCACCGCCATGTTTTAGAATCATGATGTGGATGAAATGGGCGCTCAATTCATAGCAAATTTGCCTGTCGCTGCATTCGAGGTGAGGTGGCTCTCTCTCTGGGGTGTTAAAAAGTCCTCTCACCAGGCTCTGCGAGTTTGCGAGAAGAAGTCCTTCCTCATTCCTCACCGAGATAACTCCCACTCGCAAACATGCTGGTTGCGAGGACATTGAACTGGCTCGCGCTGTTTGGCTTATCTGCTGACTTTTCGATGGCGGCAATCAAAGCACCCTGAATACTTTCTCTCCAGGGCAAGAGTGCTATGTGTATACGGCACACGACCAAGTGTCTGGCTTCATGAAGAAGCTGGATGTGTGGTGTGCCCGTATTGGAAGGGGCTCTGTTGAAATGTTCCCGACATTGGAGGATACGCTGGAGAAGACAGCGCAGCCGCTCAGCTCTGTGAAACCGGTCATCAGCGCGCATCTGAGCGGGCTGCGTGACCAGTTCGGAGAGTATTTTGGAGAGGAGCCACTGGGAAACCAGTGGGTCCGGAATCCCTTCTTTGCGAGCATGGAGCCACTTTCGATCGGAAAACCAGGTGGGTCCCGGAACTACCCCTTTCTGTCTCTCTTCCGAACCCACAGTCGCAGCACTATGATCTGAGGCTATACACCGTGAGGAGGCGATGGCCTCTTGTCAGCCTCAGCTCTCAATTGTGGACTGAAACAGAGACGCTGCGTGGGAAATGCCGATTACGCCAATTTTTTCTGGTTGAGTATCCTGACGAATTGCGTTAGTTTCCCCATGTGTCCCGCCAAAGCCATGAGAGTGTCCTATCCCTTCAACCTCCCACTTACCTTATTTGTTGATAATGTCGTTTTTCCGCTCTGACCCTTATCAAAAACAAATACCGGTCAAGGCTACAAGTACAGGATGACTTGAGGCTGTTTCTTTCTTCTGTGCAACCTCGCATTGAACAGCTGCGCGCATCAAAGGAGCGCCCGCACTGTTCGCATTGAGAATAGCGACAAGTGTATAATTAGCCTAAAAGTAGGCCTAAATCGGAATATGGAATGTGTTGACGTCTGTTAAATTCAGGATATCTTTATTAATATTATTATTATTATTATTTCAGTTGACGTCTTGTGTTGACGCGAGTTCAGTTTGACACTGGCGTCTGTTAGGTTGTCTGCTGTTGAAAACGATCGTTTATGAATTTGCAATGACAGTTCAATTTTAAAAGTAGGCATAGGCCCTCTGTTCGTGATGT
>OLKM01005906.1:0-15625 GCA_900291075.1 Melanogrammus aeglefinus | reverse complement strand
CCGAGAGCAGAAGCGAGACACTCAGCTTTTCTACTTCTTTTTTTGTGGTTTTGTTTTTTGTTTCAGTCTGGTTAGGGACTGCGTTAGAGAGAAGGCAGAAGTGGTGAGCCTTCTGGTGAGGGTTTGACTGGCTGATCAGAGTGAAGAGCTCACTGTGTTGGACAGGAGTACATCTGAAGTTCTGCGGCTGTTTCGGACTGCTTTCCACACCTGACCTCCCACCCCAAGGTAAGAAGTTTCAGAACTCTCTGGAGTGTTTCTTGTTGATGAAATACTTGATGGAGTAACACTAACAACAGCAAACCAGGGTTTTTCCTACAAGACTGACATGTGAGTCAGTCTTTCAAAAAATTGGAGACATTCAAATAGTCCAAAGTATAGTGACGCTCAGGCCTGAATGTTTTCCATTTGAAAGACAAAGAAGAGAGGATATGCCAAATGTATTCTTGAAATAGACAATACTGATTCATGAAGCCAAACATAGATCAACTTATTCAATCATCAGCCAACTGATCTGCAGTGTGAAGCAGAGCTTTGGCAGGCGATACTCTCCTGGGGAAACTGAGACGTCACAAACCTCATGCGGCATCGAACCAGGTTCCCCTGTTGATACCTGGTGACACATAATGGAAGGAATTGGTTTACACAAAACAAATTTCTGACTGGAATCAATTATTCTATGAAAGAGTTGAAGATGACCTAGGGGGAAACCCAGGTGGATTTTGATCATTCTTTTTCAAATGATGACCAATCTGGTTTTCTTCAGCCAGGCCTCTGCTAAAGGCTCCATAAGCAGACCCTCTGGTCTAACCCTAACCCTAACCCTCTGGTCACCTTAAGGGTGCTCTGTGATTGAGTCTGGCTGCCAGTGGGCTCTGGCTGCCAGCGGGCTCTGCCCAGGCGCTAATGGCATTAGATGCTGTCCGCTCTATTAACAGACCTGGCTGGTTGACCACTGCCCAGCAGATGAAACAATAGCTTCAGGGAGGGCAGGATGATAGGGGGATGCAGAACAGTACGATATGAAACGTAGAAACACGTTCAGAATGCTGCGAGGCTCAGAGAGCCACTCCTCGTTTCAAGTCGATATGCGGTGTAAGGAAAGCGAAGGGAGTGTGATGGTGTTGGTGGAGGGGAACATGTGAACCTCATGGTCATTATGTGTGTGCAGAGTGTTACCACACACTTCTGTCTGAAGGGAACGAACCAATGGCAATTAAATTTACATTTAGGCAGTGTTGGAGAGTAACGGAATACATGTACCGGCGTTACGTATTCAGAATACAAATAATAGCTAACTGTATTCTGTTACAGTTACAATTTAAGTAGTTGGTATTTAGAATACAGTTACATTGTTGAAATCAATGGATTACATGACGATACCTCTGTTCCAGCAGTTTATTCATGCTATCACACCAACAGCATTTAGTGCGCACTAAACGAGTTTGGTCCCCTTGGTTCGATACGTTTGCGTTGGTGTGAATACAACCACCTCACTTCGATGTGAACCAAATCAGCCGACCGAGACCTCCCTGAACAGCTGGTCTCGGTTCGCTTCCAAACGAACCCTGGGACGGTTCGCTTGAGATGTGAAAGCGAACGCAGCTCGGTCCGATCCAGTTCTACAAAGCATACGCCTCTCTGGACGTAACAGGCACCCGCTCAGCCGCGCGCATTATGGGAATTATTGTTTGATTAGCGGTAACTCCAAGACTAGCAGCAAATTGTTAGACCGTCCGGGAATTTGGACAGACACCCACATAAAACGTATGAGTAGTATTCAGAATACAATACTCAGATTGAGTGATAAAACAGAATACGTTACATATTACATTTTTGGGCATGAATTCTGTATTCTGTAACTGGATACATTTTAAAAGTAACCTTCCCAACACTGTATTTAGGGCATTTAGCAGACGCTTTTATCCAAAGCCACTTACAATAAGTACATTTGTCATAAGAAGTGCAACAATATATATTGCTGTCGGTACAGAAAGGATGTTCATAGAACCAAGTGCAAGTACAACAATCACTAGGCCAACCAATTCCCCGTGTTACAGCAATGATAGCAGCTACTGCAGATGCTACACAGTTAAGTACGACAATGCAATACAATAGAACGCAAAACAATGGCATCCATTATGAGTCACTCTGAATGTATTCACATTCAATCATTCAGGAAATTAATTAAATGACACTACCATGTCAAATCCCTATTAATCTAAACCATCAAGTAATTGGCAACTCTCAAAAACAAACACATATTCCATTAAACGTACCTCCGACAAAAAGGAAATTAAATCATTTGTTAGCTGATGAAGTTTACCTTATAAAGCTGTGTGTCTAAAGCATGGCATGTTCTAATTGAAAAGCTAGTTTTCTTATGAAATGTAAAATTCTTTAATTAGAGCAATATGCAAATGTAGATCTAGTGATTGATAGTGTGTGTGTGACCGGTCTGCCACTTATCTTCAAACCATGCAGGGGCAATAACGCTCACAATCTTAGACACTATTATGCGAGAGGCATAACCAGAACTAATCTAGACACTTGCTGAAGCTGATGCTTCTGGATCTCATTTATTTGTAAAAGGACCCTTGCTCGTTGTTGTTTGTCGCTTGAGAAACAGATTCTGAGGCCTTTAGACAAAGCACTGCAGTGCCTGTTGAGCCGCTGGTTGTGGAGCAATGAGGAGACCACAAAGGGTGATTTGATCATCCCATCCCCACCGGCTGAAGGCTGCTCTCTCTTGGAGCGATAAGCCCTCGGCCCTGATGGCACAACAAGGCCCACCATCTCCGGCAATGAAAGCGTTTCATACTCCAAATAACACTTGATATCACTGAACTCAGGGCAGAGGAGCTCAGGTCCTCCCTTCAGGCTCACGGACTGTGAAATAGGATTTGGGAAGTAGTGGGGGAAGTATCCGTCTGGCTGAGTGAAATGACAGCTCTGCCGTTTGCCCTAATGGTCCCTTCTTAAAACCATATCCCTTCTGCATTGCAGGAGCACTTCGTTCTACCTGGCTCAGACAGGGCCGTCCTCGCTGAACAGGAAACCAAAACAAGGTCCCAAAAAAGACCATGAGCCTCTTGTTGTCCACCGCGACCACCAGCAGCGTGAACGCGACCAACAGGAACAGGACGTGTGTGAACATCGAGGACAGCGTCATCAGCGACCTGCTCATGGGGCTGTACATCCTGGCCTTCATCTTCGGCCTGACCTTCAACCTTTTGACCCTGGGGCCCATTATCCAGCAGGTGAGGAGCCACAACGTCCTGGGCATCTTCCTCCTCAACCTGTCCCTGTCCGACCTGCTGTTCATCCTCACCATGCCCCTTTGGATAAACTACTACTACCACAACCACCGCTGGGGGCTGGGCGTGCTGTCCTGCAGCGTCGCCGGCTTCTTCTACTACTCCAACATGTACATCAGCATCTTCCTGCTGTGCTGCATCTCGGTGGACCGCTGCCTGGTGGTCACCTTCCCGCTCCGCTTCAAGACCAAGCGCACGTCCTGCTACGCCTGGGTGGCCTGCCTGGCGGTCTACGCGGTGGTGGTGGTGCTGCACGTCATGGTGCTGTGGAAGGACAACCTGAAGGACGCCCACGACGAGCACAACGACAACGACCGCTGCTACGAGACCTACCCCATGCAGGGCCCCGTGGCGCTCTTCAACCTGCTGCGCGTGGGGCTGGGCTTCCTGCTGCCGCTGCTGGTGCTGGGGGTCAGCTACTGGAAGGTGCTGGCCACCGTGGGCCAGAGCCCCGGCCTCAGCGCCCAGGGCAAGAGGAAGGTGAGGCTGCTGTCCTTCGGCGTCATCGGCATCTTCTCCATCTGCTTCGCGCCGTACCACCTGCTGCTGCTGGCACGCTCGCTGGCCTTCTACCTCAGCCCGGACGTGAATCCCCAGGGGAGCTACTGCTCCTTCGAGCAGATCATGCACTTCCCCTTCTCCTGCATGCTGGCCCTGTCCAGCCTGAACTGCGTGGTGGACCCCGTGCTCTACGTGCTCGTCAGCAACGGTGTGCGGGAGGAGGCGAAGCTCTGCTGGAGGCGGCACAAGAAGACCCCGGCCAGCACCACCTACTCCCTGGGCCGCTACACCAGGACCACCACCATCCCCAACCTCATCTGACCCCTAGAGGACCCCCACCCCCAACCTCATCTGACCCCTAGAGGACCCCCACCCCCAACCTCATCTGACCCCTAGAGGACCCCCACCCCCAACCTCATCTGACCCCTAGAGGACCCCCAACCCAAACCTCATCTGACCCCTAGAGGACCCCCAACCCCAACCTCATCTGACCCCTAGAGGACCCCCACCCCCAACCTCATCTGACCCCTAGAGGACCCCCCACCCCCAACCCTCATCTGACCCCTAGAGGACCCCCACCCCCAACCTCATCTGACCCCTAGAGGACCCCCACCCCCAACCTCATCTGACCCCTAGAGGACCCCCACCCCCAACCTCATCTGACACACACCTGGTTGTGGGCGCGGCGTGTGTGTGTGTCTGTGTGTGTGCATGCGTGTGTGCGCATAAATGCGTGTGTATGTGTGTGCATGCGTGTGTGTGTACTGAAATTCGTGTGTGTATACTGCATGTACGGTTTACATAAGTGTGTGTATATTTAAATGTGTATCATATATTTATCTGCAAACGTATATGCCTTCCTGCGTTTATGTATAAACTATTTACATACCGTGCATGTGTCTAGGCCTGCTGACCTCAAGGGCTGTAACCATGGTAATAGCACGCAGGTCAGTGATGAGGAGATATTTCTGTGTGAGCGTTGCATATGAACGACGGACACGGTGTGTGTCCCACTGGCGTAGGTTTAGGGGGGGACGCATGGAACTAGTCCCATGCAATATTTTCAGATGACTAAATTGTCCCCCCCAATATTTCCGCGAGCTCATTTTTGCGTTCCGACGGCCAGCGCGGCAGTAAAAGGCACACTGTGATTTGATTGGCTGAAAACCCAACACGCTGCACGCTACACGCACGGGACGCAAGAGTCTCGAAGCAGATAAGTATGGCGAGTGGATAGTGCCAAATCAAGGATTACCAGGAGAAGGAGAAGGAGCAACCTCCCCTCCCGTCGCCGTCTGAACGTGTGGATTTTTGAATGGGAGTGGATGGGACAGCAGATCAGAGACAGGCGTCGACGTCACAGCACGTGCACTGAAGGAACGTGTGAAGGCGGTGACGTGACGGCGGCGTATGTAAGAATTACCAACAAATTTACGCCTGCTCTGGACGTCTGGACTAGGACGTGTGAAACCCACGTCGCCCCATTTACGCGCGCGTCTTCAGTTTGTTTACTCAGCAATGAAGACATTTTCCAAGACGAACATTTTTCATTTAGGGCCTAAAATTGAAACAGTAAAGTTAATCAATAAAGCTAAGCATAATTGACCACAAGGTAATATTTTTCATCCTTGTGTATGACTAGCCATCAATTTGTACAATTTGTGAATATCCAACAACTGGCAACAATGCACTTAATTTTTCATGTGGGTATAATGTTTTTAGTGTATGAGGTGCTTGCAAACGTAGCCTACTGTTGTTGAGTTAGTAATGTAGGCTAACAATCCCACATCCATTATAAATGCTCTGTCTTTTTCATTAGGCCTGTGTTAATCTGAAAACAGTAGGATTGAATAAAATTATGTTTTTAAGAAATCTTGTAAGACATTGTTTTACTGTTTAATTTTCATTGAATATAAGAAAGTAGGGATAAGTAGTATAAAATAACATGACGCCGTGGACTGGTCTTCCTCCTGTCCTCTCCAATTTTTTCAGTCACCAGCCGCCACTGTTCCCTATATACATATAGCCTATAGGGGTGTTTGTAGGGGAAAAAACAAAACAATAAACTCAACTTAATGTCTGTGTGAAAGAAAATGAAAATAATTTAAAGATCGCAGTACATTAGAGTCACGACGGCGTAGGTGAGGCGGGCGTAGGTGAGGCGACGTACTTATCCACACGTAGGTGAGACGTCAATTCCACACGACAGTCTCCTTAGGCTGGTGAACCGTGGCACTATCCACTCGCCTTAGAGGAACCGTGGCACTATCCACTCGCCTTAGGGGAACCGTGGCACTATCCACTCGCCGTAGGGGAACCGTGGCACTATCCACTCGCCATAGGGGAACCGTGGCACTATCCACTCGCCATAGATTATGGCGGTTCCCCATTAAAACATTTTGATATTCCCATTGCTCTTCAACATGTACATGTTTGCCCCTTTTTGTACTTTATAGATCAGATATGCCACCACCCAAGAAGAAGAAGAAACAGGAGGAGGAGGAGGACATTAGACGCTTTTTCACAAAGCAGAGTTTAAGTAGTGCTAGACAAAAATCAACTAGCCACACACAAACTGGCAGTGGTAATCTTAGTGATCAGACCTTCAAATTTAGATTGTACCGTGGAAAATAGTATTAACTAGTGATAGTTATATGTAACCACCCAGGGTATTGTTACAGCTAAACCTAGCTTTTGTAATCTTTCAACCAAGGTTAGAAGCATTGATTAGGGGTGTGCAGCACGGATAGTGGCATAAATTGCTCTATCATGATAGACTGCTAACGTTTCCTTACCAAATCACTGAATGTTAAGCTAGAATCTTACAGTCACAATAAAGTGGATCTGAGCAATTTCGTTTCTATATTCTGTAATGTATGGTGAGTGTAGTAGCCTATACAATGCAGATAAATAAAAGGGAGACCACTAAATTCACAGTTTAATGAAGAACGGTCATTGCATTGTTAGACATGAAAAACGTGTAAATACGTCAATAAGTTAACACTGTTAGTCATTCAAATATATATATATATATTTCATTAATAAAATCCAAACAACTATCGTGTACAATATGGTAGGAGGGTTAAACTTGCTAGCCATAGGATAGGTTACAAAATAACATTGTTTGTTAATAAACCATGGTTGCTCAGAATTTCATATTCCCAGTATTAACATGACTCATGAGTGTGTGTATATGTTTGAGGTACTGGAGGGCAAATGTCCACAAGATCTGAAAGTGACAGTGACAGTACTTTTTGCTAATAATAATTTATGTTAATAAAATGTTGTTTGTTCAGCATTACACAGTCTTGGGTATTTATGTATTGATTTGAGAGTGCATTATTGAGATTATACAGTTGTACTAGCTATTTAGGGACAGTATACAGAATGGTTTATCAGTCAGGATACAATATAACGAGATGAAGTAGATTCACTTCTGTATTGTGATATTCTGTATTACAGTTTGAAATAACAAAGGGAATCGCCATGAAGGCACTGGTATCTGCAACAAAATAATTCCAATTACAGCTAGGAATTAAATAATTTAGTGTCTCATAAATTCAGACATATTTATTCCTAAACTATGGTTAATTCCATCCACAGTTACATAAATAACAGACTACCCGGTATATAATCTGGGCAAATCTAAGCTATGCTTAGCTTCTGTTATCTGAGAAACAACATTGCCAGTGGTCAAACAGTGGGTACTACATAATTATTGTCGTCTGCACACATTTCTCTCCACGCAGGTAGAGTAATATAAACGCAAGAGGCTATTGTTAAAACTAAACGAAAACAAGAACGAATTACAGTGTTCTCAGTAAAAGTGTCCCCCCCAAAGCTGAGACCAAACCTACGCCCTTGGTGTGTCCTGAGGTCTCCCGTTGACCCAGAGTCTGGGTGGGTAAAGGCTGCTTTCTGAAGGGGCTCATAATAAGTTTTCTTTTACACGCTGTTGATTTGAAACCTATTCCTTACTGCCTACTAGTGCTGGGGAAGTTAGTTTGATCCGCAATCCGACGCTTACAGATCCACGACTCCAGCAACATGATCGGTTCTAACCTAAATATAAAACCTTAGAAATGAATCGAAAGTCAGGTGCAGAGACTGATCTCTTCTGGACCAGCTGGTTCAAGTTTCTGTGATTGTCCCGTTTTTTCTATCGTAGGGGGTTGTCGTGGTGTTGATCGTGATAGCTACGCTGTACGACAGAACCTTCCAGGGTAATGTCCTGTCACAAGGAGGCTGCATAAAGAGCCCTGGAACGGTCCCTTCTGCACACCCTCTTGTTCCAGTCAATGTCCACCAGCCATCTGTGTCTGTAATCGTACATATTAGGAATGTTACGAGGAACGATAAGGGGAGAAACATTAGGCCTGGCATCATTCAGGCCCTGCCTGTGCACTGCTCTGAACTGCACAGATCATACCCTACGTGGAGGCTGGGAGGGCCAGCACTGGCACAGCATGTGTTTGGGAGTGTCAACAGATGTATTTCCTACCATATGAATCATATTTCAACTAGGATCGATGATGACTTATACTCCAGTTATTTTTAAGAGCACACGTTTTGCCAGACGTTTGGGTTCAGGAGGGGATGACCAATCCCTGGAGTATTCTGCCGCTTGGCCCCCCCTCCATTGACAGCGTCGACTGGAAAGGGAAAGAGGGGAAATCTGTTGTTTCGTAACCCCAGACTCGTACTGTGGCCAATGTCTTATGGTGAGTCACTTTAAGAGAAGAAAAGAAAACAGATTCGAATATTAACAACATCTTGATACTGAAACTATAACTCACTTCTTGCTGACTTTTAAGGGGGTTTAAAATCCCCTGAACACACTTTAAACATAAGAAGTAAACATTAAACATGTACATTTCTTTTAATATAAATAGAGACATGTGTGTTTACTTGTATTCGTACTCTGGGTTAACAATGAACTGGGATATTAATGCTGCTGCTGATATGTTCTCATCTGGATCAGAGTTTCACATTTCGTCATAATCCGCCCAAAACCCATCCAGGGCATTCTGGGTCCAGGAGGTACCTGTGTGTGTGTGTGTGTGTGTGTGTGTGTGTGTGTGTGTGTGTGTGTGTGTGTGTGTGTGTGTGTGTGTGTGTGTGTGTGTGTGTGTGTGTGTGTGTGTGTGTGTGTGTGTGTGTGTGTGTGTGTGTGTGTGTGTATGTGTCATAATTAACACCATTAACATACTTCCCATATTGTCTGATTAAAGCCCATTAACTGCCGCCGCGACGTCTCATAGCGACGAGGAGCGTCCGTGTGAAGTCGGGCCTCAGCACAGGGCCGAACGGACCCAGTGTAGACCTGGTTACTGGGCATCCCCATGACCCACACACCCCAGTGTAGACCTGGTTACTGGGCATCCCCATGACCCACACACCCCAGTGTAGACCTGGTTACTGGGCATCCCCATGACCCACACACCCCAGTGTAGACCTGGTTACTGGGCATCCCCATGTTATGTTACTCCCCTGAAAACGACATGTCTGAAAAGACCCAGATTAACTGCTCTCACTTCCTCGCCTCAGAGCATTTTGATACACACAACATTTCACAGGAAGGTGAAAAAACGACATCCTCATCAGTGCCATCTGCGCTGAGCACACAGCAGCTTTGAGAGGTGCATACTTTTGGGCTGCAGATAGTATGCTGCAATCATTCAACAGGAAACATGTTTACACCACCATCTCAAACAATCTCTCTCTTTATCTTTATTGCTGTAGTTGGTACGCGGTTATTGTTCATGTTTTAATTCTTTATTAACTGAAACCATCATTATGCCATCATTAACTAAAACTTCAACCAGAAAACAAGAAAGCTACAGCCAGATAACCAACATACACACACACGCACACGCCCACGCCCACGCCCACGCCCAACGCCCACGCCCACGCCCACACACACACACACACACACACACACACACACACACACACACACACACACACACACACACACACACACACACACACATCCCATTAGTGCTTGTTGGATTCCATATTGTATTATTGATGCATTCTGCGGTGCGGTTGATAGCAGCAGAGTGCTCTGCCCTCCAGCCTGGTGGGCTCCGCTGACGGCCAGCCCCCATGGTGTAGCATCCTATCCTAGCGGTCTTTGTTGTACACAGGGAACGGGTTAACCTAGTGATGGTTAGTGCTTGGCACTTGTTTCTATGAACATCCTTTCGGTACCGACCGATATATGTTGTTGTTTCTCTTTCTTCTGATAAATGGACTTATTGTAAGTGGCTCTGGATCAATGCGCCTGCTACATTCCATAGACGGAAATGTGACTGTCTGTCCTCCAGGATGAGGGAAGACTCTGAACCAGGGTGGCAGGGACACAGGCTGGCAGGGAGACAGGCTGGCAGGGAGACAGGCTCCAGGCTGGCAGGGAGACAGGCTCCAGGCTGGCAGGGACACAGGCTGGCAGGGAGACAGGCTCTAGGCTGGCAGGGAGACAGGCTCCAGGCTGGCAGGGAGACAGACTCCAGGCTGGCAGGGAGACAGACTCCAGGCTGGCAGGGAGACAGGCTCCAGGCTGGCAGGGAGACAGGCTCCAGGCTGGCAGGGAGACAGGCTCCAGGCTGGCAGGGAGACAGACTCCAGGCTGGCAGGGAGACAGGCTGGCAGGGAGACAGACTCCAGGCTGGCAGGGAGACAGACTCCAGGCTGGCAGGGAGACAGGCTGGCAGGGAGACAGGCTCCAGGCTGGCAGGGAGACAGACTCCAGGCTGGCAGGGAGACAGGCTGGCAGGGAGACAGGCTCCAGACATCCCAGAGTCCAGTCTTTGTCTGAAGGGATAATGATCTCTCTGGTCTGAGAGGGCAGACGGGAATCCACTAGTGGAGGGTTTCTCTGACACAAAGGCAGCACCCACACCCACCCGCGGTGTATTCTGTTACTATTGAAATGTGTGGTACAGAGTCTCACACCCAGACCTGTCTTTAATGTGGTACAGAGTCTCACACCCAGACCTGTCTTTAATGTGGTACAGAGTCTCACACCCAGACCTTTCTTTCAAAGGTTTCCCAAGACAAAGTCACATAAATCCTGTATAGTAATTAAGCAATACTCATTTATATCTTTGTACAGGAAGTGGGTCTTGTTTTTTCATGTGCAAGTTGTTTATATTTTTGGGGTGTCGAAGTCAATAAAAAATATATAATTTGCATAGTTTATAATGGACATATTTTTTAAAAGAAATTTCTATCATTTTTCTTTTTAGAAGATTTTGATCAAAGCTTTACAGCGAAATCTCCCTCCGCTCTGAGCGAGCTGTTCACTGTTCCCTGAGCCTCAGTGACTCTCCCTCCGCTCTGAGCCAGCTGTTCACTGTTCCCTGAGCCTCAGTGACTCTCCCTCCGCTCTGAGCCAGCTGTTCACTGTTCCCTGAGCCTCAGTGACTCTCCCTCCGCTCTGAGCCAGCTGTTCACTGTTCCCTGAGCCTCAGTGACTCTCCCTCCGCTCTGAGCCAGCTGTTCACTGTTCCTGAGCCTCAGTGACTCTTCCCTCCGCTCTGAGCCAGCTGTTCACTGTTTCCCTGAGCCTCAGTGACTCTCCCTCCGCTCTGAGCCAGCTGTTCACTGTTCCCTGAGCCTCAGTGACTCTCCCTCCGCTCTGAGCCAGCTGTTCACTGTTCCCTGAGCCTCAGTGACTCTCCCTTCCGCTCTGAGCCAGCTGTTCACTGTTCCCTGAGCCTCAGTGACTTTCCCTCCGCTCTGAGCCAGCTGTTCACTGTTCCCCTGAGCCTCAGTGACTCTCCCTCCGCTCTGAGCCAGCTGTTCACTGTTCCCTGAGCCTCAGTGACTCTCCCTCCGCTCTGAGCCAGCTGTTCACTGTTCCCTGAGCCTCAGTGACTCTCCCTCCGCTCTGAGCCAGCTGTTCACTGTTCCCTGAGCCTCAGTGACTCTCCCTCCGCTCTGAGCCAGCTGTTCACTGTTCCCTGAGCCTCAGTGACTCTCCCTCCGCTCTGAGCCAGCTGTTCACTGTTCCCTGAGCCTCAGTGACTCTCCCTCCGCTCTGAGCCAGCTGTTCACTGTTCCCTGAGCCTCAGTGACTCTCCCTCCGCTCTGAGCCAGCTGTTCACTGTTCCCTGAGCCTCAGTGACTCTCCCTCCGCTCTGAGCCAGCTGTTCACTGTTCCCTGAGCCTCAGTGACTCTCCCTCCGCTCTGAGCCAGCTGTTCACTGTTCCCTGAGCCTCAGTGACTCCAGAGCAGAGGGAGAGTCACAGGGGTCCATTCCCTGGCCTCCTGCTACCCCTGGGATCACACCAGTACGGCAGTGTGCCCGCTGGTCGTTGCACGCTGACACCTCGCTGACCGGCCAGGGCCGAGCTAGCTCTACACAGATGGAGGTCAACGCGTGTTCTTTAATCGCTGTAATAATCGAACACAAGCAAGATAAAACCTCTGCCTCTCATCTGCCCGTCACCACTGAATACACGCAACCATGTTTCTTGGCAACATGAGATGCCAAAGAAACAACCTGTTTGCAGGAGCCAAACGATGCATGTTACCTCCACAGAGTCAATCATCAGGACCGATCTGAGAGCCCACACATCGCTGTAAATAGGAAACAACACAAAGACCGCACTGTCATCCCTCTGTGGCCCATCAGAGGATGGGCCACAGAGCTCCAGTGCTCCTGCGGTTCTAATATGTTATTTTTGTATTTGCTTGCGATGCTTCTGATGCCATGTGGTGTTCAGATCCTCTTCAGTGAGGAGGGGGCTGCTGTCTGAGAGCTTCTTATTTCCCCTTGTTTCCCACACAACGGGTCAGGGAAGGATGAGGAGGCGATGATCAGGGTAATTATTCTGCTGCAGAGAGCAGACAGAGGGAGAGGGGCAGAGAGGACTCCATCAGGAGACACCTCTTAGCCAACAAACAAAAACACAATCTCCTCCTAAATCGAGCCTTTCCTCTGCGTCCCCTCTCCCCCGGGGGGTACAAAGTGTTCTCTTTCAGAGAGAGGCAGCTTGCCTCTGACGCGGCTGCTGAGAGGAACGTTAAGCCTTCACTTTGCAGCAGGCTTTGCTCAAACGTTCTCAATTAGTCCTGTGACTGGTTTTCACAAACATTAGTGGGCCTTTTGAAGATTTTCTGAAGATTCTCTCTTTGGTGTGAAAATGAATGGGCATAGATTCAATATCGCAGGGCTATATCCGAAGGATTCTTTCAGATGGAAACGAAAAAAGACGTCAGCCTGCAGTGAGAAGTAGTGAACCAAATTTGTTTTTAATTTGTAGAATAATGGTTTAAAAGAAGCCAGGGGAATGGGGTAGTAGAAGATGAATATGCTATTCACCGTCTTGGAAATTTTTGACGAAGGAAAATTATTATTTTTTATTGAAAAGACGCGTCCATCACTATGTGTGGAGATTTAAAAGGTGGGGCCCGGCCCTGTGTCTGGAGGTATACCTGAGGTGGCAGCCAGGGGTGGACTGGGTACAGAAATTCAGCCCTGGCATTTTCTGTCCAGACCAGCCCACTACATTATCAGCACTAGGGGTGGGACGAGATGTACGGGAAGAACCCTGTGTGTACTTGATTAAAACAATTTAATCAAGTACATACATCAGAATAATAGTACAGCACTGTAAAAAGCAGTTTTTGTTTGGTTTTTGTTTTTCAAGTTTGTGTCTCTTGTGCTGCTGACAAGAAAGGTGTTAAACCCGATCAGGAAGTTAACAGACCTCCTTTGGTCGCTGCATCTCCACCCCCCATATCTACAGATCTACAAAACCCCTGTTAAATATCACACTTGATTCACAACGCTAAATTCTTTTTTCTTGCAGTCTTTAGTCTGTGACTGTGAAAATCTTTTTGGTGTAAGCCCCAGCATTATTATTTAAAACCAGAACTCGGACAATAATATAACCAAAATATCTCTAACAAATTAATCTAAATAGAAACATATGTACAGGCAGTAGCAGCATTTAGAGTTGAAAACTCATTTGTTTTAACGGTGATCAGTCATTATGAAAACCATAAATAGAGATTTTAATTATTATCTTTTTTTGTCTATAGTTGTGTGAAAAAGTCTAGCAACATGAATTACAGGGTTTGAATAGATATGCATTTTCATATACGTGTATGTGCACAATGTATGTATACACGTATGAGAAGCCGCCAGCCAGATACACTCCTCACCAAACTCATGACCTGCCAAGAAACCGCAAAACAGAACTTTGTACTCAGTATCTGTTTACCTGAACAAGTATATATTAGCCCATTTAGCCTTTTTGTGATGTTAGTGACACTTGTGAAAACAAATTGATTCTGTCGTGAAGGATGACTTAAATTCTCAAAAGAGCCCTAAGGCCCTACCTGCAGAACTTGTTGATTGAACTTAAAAGATATGCAGATGTTTTCAATAGGAAAATCTTCAAACAGGAATAATCATATAATCAAAACTTGTGTTTCACATCTGAGACAAAACAAGTTGCATAATAAAATCCACAAGTCAAGACGAGAAATCTGTCTGGTCTGTGTCTCTCTCTCTAGCATCACTTAGAAGAACTTATATGTGATGCTGAGACAGGAGATGATGATAGACAGACAAATATAAAAGAGACATTTTAAGAATATACCAATAATCATTTTATCACACGTATAGTATTGTTTCTTTTACATAAACCTTTAAACATATACATACTGCATTCCCTCTCACCACATGAGAAATGGTCATCACCTCAGTAAACAATAAATCAAATGTGAAAGATTACAATAAATTCATTGGCAAATATTGCAAAATTAAGACTAATTATTTCCTATAAGGTTGACTTGTATTTTGTGCTAAAATTCAAAGTATTCCATCTGTATACAATACAGCTCTGATTCTGCATCTCTTATCTACAGGCTCATGTCATCCATGACAATGACAACAAATAGACCAACAATGTGTGTCGATCGCTGCCAACAACATGCTAGTCCTCTGCTAACCCATTGGCCGGCACTTGGAGGGCAATGTCTAGAGAGAGATAGAAAAAAACGAAACCATAGCGGACCGTCCACTGGGGCCACATTGGGTCAACGGGGTCCCACGGGACGATGCCCCGGTATGCCAGATGGAGTCACCCCTGGGTGGCAAGCTCGATCGTTTGTGTCTCGATGAGAACGGAAGGCGACATCCATGGGTCCTCATTTACAGCCCATACTACCATCTCTAAGGACCCTGAACACCCTGTCCTTACAGCCGGTGTCAGCGGTCCTTAGAGCTTCGGGTTAGTCATGCGGCTCGTACTGGACTGCAGAACAAGCTGTATTAACCTTCACCAGCTGAGCTTTATGCCTCAGCGACGCAGAGTGCGATCGAGGGAGGAGGCGAGCTGTGGGGCGTTGAAGGGAACAAGCGTCCGGGCACCTGTGAAGAATGTCATTAGATGCTAATTTAGAATCCCAGTCGAACGGGACGAGGAAACCCCCTCTAATTGGGGCCTGACACCCACTAAGCTGAGGCGTGGTGCCTAGTGAAATAGTTACGGGTAATTTAGATAGAAAGGACTTATTTTTCATTTCAGCAATAGGTCCATCAATTTGCTCGAATCCGGTAGATTAGTACTAATAGTTTTGTCTTCAACAATCATTTACAAACATATACTGAGGACAGCATTTACATGATTCTTCTTCCCCTTACCTTTTTGTACTTTTGTGTACGTTTTATATTTGCTAAATTTAGCGCCCGCCTAGGAACTATGCTAAAGCAAATCACTTGGCTCCATTTGCCGCAGATGTGTGACCTCAAACCAGAACCCCAGACGATTTAACTTTACAAGTATGG
>OLKM01005905.1:0-15626 GCA_900291075.1 Melanogrammus aeglefinus | reverse complement strand
CGCCGCAGAGAAATGCGCGCTACTAGCTAGTTCGTTTTTAAAAACAGCAACCGGCAGCAGCGCCTACTGACTCAGACGTTGTCAGTGATTACTGTCAAATGCTGCGGAAAACAGCTGTGGTCTGTGATTGAGGTGCAGACGGTGTGAGTTTGGAGCTGACGAGAGGATCGCTGCTGACGACCCGCTTCGTTACATTTTTTCTCATTGAAAACTATACAACTGGTCATTTAGATGAGTTCTCCATAAAAAAATAAGTGAAATACTGTAATAAACAATTCGGTTTAGTAATCAACCGCTTATAGTGATCAAATGTAACTCTGCGACCAACGTGATAACTACAAGCCAGTTTCCCACCCATAACCCCAGTGGTCCCAAACTGTCGGTACGCGTACCCCCACGGGGTACGCCACGTGCACAGGGCGTACGCCGAAAAAAAAATGCAAAAGAAAAAAAATAAAAAAAACATCGTTTGGTAAAGAGCGTCATTACCATGTTAAACCGGTGGATTAATTAAGCGCCTGTTCACTCACTGATTCATGCGAATAGACATGATAGGCTACCCTCTGCCGTGGTCAGTGAATTAATGCACTGCCAAACAAAACCCACGTTGCCCCGCCGCGCCGCTAACCGCCAGGCTAAATGGATAAATGGCTAAAAAGATAAATTGCCCTGTCCCAGAGGACATCCACTGCCTGCCCACCCCAGTCAGCTAACAGTCGAAGGTGCACTTTCCAGCGACAACAAACCCACATTATTCGTCACCTTCAACGTGATCTACCTTTGACCGGATGCGTAGGACTGCACCTGTGGCTGGTCCACGCTGAAGAGCATAGCCTCCGGGACCAGTGGTGCAGCGAGTCCGTGCAAGCCTCCTTGATCCGGAAAAGCATGCTAGCGACGCGGCAACAGGAACAACTCGTCAAAAAGGCGAACAAATATTGCATGAAAACTATATTGCATTGGGGTTCACTAAGATAATACGGGGGATTTACCGCCCCACAGTGTGTTATATTGTTGCAAAAGTACTGTCTCACAAACTCAATGAAACCGTCACTGTTGCGCAGACATTTAGAAACAAAAACATGCTCAATTTGAAAATAAGCCACGGGAGTTTTGGAGCGAGAATTGAGAGGACTTTTCTACCAGTAGAACTTGCATACGGGAGACAGATACCCGTTAATAGGAGCGGGCTACAAGCCATCTTAACATGGTGAGTTACAGAGTGGCTAAAACTGGCAAAACCACACACCCTGATGTCGAGGAGCTTCAATTTGTCCTCCTCGCTGCCAGATGATGTCGGACCGATGCTGGGGGAAAAAGCCAAAACAACTATACAGACCATGCCTTCATCCAATAACACTGTTTCCTCGGAGAAGCAGTGACATGCAGGAGGACGTGTTTAAAACAAACTACACGTCGTGTACCCGAGCCAGCTGAATTTTACGCGCTTACAGCGGATAGTCGACAGATGAGCCGGCCTGGCACATGCTCCTGGATATGTTGCGCATACATTCATGAAGGGGACAATTAAGAGAACATGCTTTTCTGCAAATTCCCGGAAAAAGGGCAACGGTCGGAGAGACATTTTCAAAATGCTGGACACCTTTGTGACATCAAACCCGGACTTATGGGACACAGATGTGTTGTATCTGTACCGATGGCGCACGGCCATGTCCGCGGAGGACACAGCGGAGCTAGAACGCGCGTGCAAGCGGTTGCTCCTGATGCCAATGATTCACTGGCCAGCATCCACCGAGAGGCTCTTGCTGTCAAGGGAATGTCTGC
Source organism: Melanogrammus aeglefinus (assembly GCA_900291075.1). Lineage (NCBI taxonomy): Eukaryota > Metazoa > Chordata > Actinopteri > Gadiformes > Gadidae > Melanogrammus > Melanogrammus aeglefinus. Next base: position 13,841 of record OLKM01005905.1, on the reverse strand, counting down.
CAGTCTGAAAAAGTTTGGGACACAAACAGCTGAAAAAATGGTGAACTTTGTGAAGCCAGCCCCTGAACTCTCGCATTTTTTACTGCATTATGCAGTGAAATGAGGCAAGCGATCATGAGAGTTGCTACTTCATACAGAGGTGCGCTGGTTATCAAGAGGCAAAGTATTAACACAGTTTCTTTGAACTCAAAGATGAACGTAAGATTTTCTTCAGTCATTCACAACTTTCATGGGTCTGAGGCACTCTGCACGATGAAAAGTTTCTTACACACCTGGGTCTATCTGTCCCGATATTTTTCTCGTCTGAACGAAACTAATCTTGGATTAAAGGGGGTTTCGAGCAAACCAATATTTCAACGTGCGAGATTAAAATGAAGGCCATTGATAAAAAGTTGAACCTCTGGTTAAAACTGCACCGAGAGAACAACAACACAAGGTCTTCCCACGTGCTTGAATTTTTAGTGCCAAAGAACCTCACTGCCTTGACCAGACAGCATGAAAACACAGATAAACCGCGCACCTCCCGTGAGCTGGACTGCACAGCTGCCGCAGTATTTCCCCGAATCTGACAGCTCAGGACAGTTGGATACGTCATCCTTTACAGATGTGCCTGACTTTCTTATCAACATCTGAACAGGAAAGTCTCATTGAAGATCCACAACAGATGGTCCCTGAAAATGGAATTAATCAGAAGCCACTGTCGGATTTCTGGATCGGGACTGTGCACAGAATACCCCGTGCTGCCAAAACGCGCTGTTAAGACTTTGAAATGCCCTTTGCCACCACGTAACATGTGTGAGAGTGGATTCTCCAAGCTTCTGACAAGTATGAAAACAAATACAGAGCAAGACTTTGTGTGCGGAGAAGACAATTAGACTCAGACTTTCTCAATTCAGCCAGATATTGCAGAACCTAATGCCGCATCCTCTCATATGCACACCCTTCTCATATAAAGCTGCGGTGAGTTTGTAATTTGTTTCAAGCGGTTTATAATTGAATATGTTCTAAAAATGTAGAAATGTTTGGTAGATTTACTTTTTTCAAAGTGAACTCGTGTTGCACACTTAAAAATGCTTGGTAAGATTGATCCATTTGGTGAAAATAAAAGAATATAGAAAAATATGTGGTGTGTGTGTGTGTGTGTGTGTGGTGTGTGTGTGTGTTGTGTTGTGTGTGTTGTGGTTGTGTGTGTGTGTGTGTGGTGTGGTGATCGGTGGTGGGGACTTACAGACAGGTCTTTTTGTGTTCGGTAGTAGGCGGGACCATGGCCTGGTAGATCAGGGGCCGTATTCACAAAGGATTTTACGGGCTAAAAGTAGTCCTAACTGGCGGAATTTAGATAACTCCCCTTAAAAATAAGGCGTGGGCACTCTTAAATTTGCAGGACGTCCTAACTTTTTTCACTAAGAGCCAATTCACAAAGTATTTTAGGCCTAAAATAGCACCTAAGTTGCAAGGAGAGCCCTTAAAAAGTCCTCAAAGGACTCCTAAACTCACTAAACCTATTCACAAAGAATTCCTAAAAGGCTGCGAGACGAAAATGGCTTTGGAGACAATGGAAGGACCGTGAGGTTAATCAAGACGTATAGGCCTAAATCCGTGAGGTATTGAACTTGTTGTGGACGTAGTGCGGGATGCAAAACAATCCCCGACTAACAGGAATAATCCCATTAGTCCCGAAAAAAACTGTTTGGCAACACTACCGGTTATTAGAACAGGGAAAAAATGCAACTTTCGCCCACTTCTGCCGACATTAGCAAGTATCACAACCATCAGTCAGCCGTCCATAAACCAACAACTATCAACGCGCTAGCTAGACCACATATCATCCAAACAGTTTATCCGGTTTCCTTGACATTCCCAACCCAATTACACAGGATTCAAAGCCAACTTCATGGCCGATTTCAGTATGCCCGTTCGTGGTCGGTGCCTTATTGACGGACGCACATAAAAAAATGCTCCATCAAGAAGATGAGGACGTTTCGTCAATAGCGAAGAAAGTGCATTCCATCCACACCAGCAGGTTGTTTTGGATTGCAAATTTTCACTATTACTGGATGTTGTTGCAAAAGTGGCCTGGAGCTACCCCATGATTCGCGCATTTTAATGGAGAGCGGTCTGAGCAGCTTTTTGAGAGCACCATTGTACCAGTTGTCACTTCTGGTGACAGTGGCTATCCCTGCAAAGACGTGGGCTTTATGACACCCTACCTCAATCCACAACCGGGGAGCGCAGCTAAAGTATAACATGTAAGTGATTACGCAGATACCGCTTAGTTCCATGCCGTTAAAACACATCGTATGGCTCTTTGACGCCTTTTATTTGTTAAATCCATATTTATTATTGTTTACCTGTTTTCCTCCATATATGTTGAGCACAAAACCATACACGAAAATTTGCTTGAGAGAGAATTGGGCAGTATGAAACTGTCTGTTCCATGTACTCCACGGCGAAATAACGCCTCACCCCAGAGAGGCAAGCACAGTCATCCACTGTTGCCATTCTACACAACCTCTGCAAGCCGGCAGGAAACATTCCACAGTCCAGACGATTATGGATGACGATTAAGAGAGACGATGACCCCGATGATGATGATGATGATGATGAGCGCTCGACAACATGACAATGAATTTGCCGTGTGGAACCCCGAGTGACTGGCCATTTATAAGGGATCCACTTTGTGAATACACATTTAGTATGGGTGGCACATTTTAACACCTGCAACAAATCAGTCAACCACACGTGTAGTTCTAAACATTTATTTTTCAATTTCAACTTTGTCGATCTTAAGACGTAAATTCATGTCTCAGTTTACATTAGCCCACTTCTTTCGCTTTGAGACCTTTCGTTTGCCTTTTTAAAACCTCATTTCCATCCCTCAATTTCTTCTCGTACAGTGAACGGGCGACCAGCAAGCAGGAGGGAGAGGAGAGCCAGTGGGTCAACCAAGAGCGGAGAGTTGGAAGAGAAAGGCGTGGAAGAACGAGCGGGATAGGAGTGCAGCCTGGGAAGAAGAGCTGGAGAGGAGTGCTGCTGGAAGAGGAGAGCTGCCACAGGAAGGGCTAGTGAGGGAGAAGAGCGAAAGCTGGTGATAAAAACTTTCATCTTCATTTCTCCTGTGGGAATATATATATATTTAATTTGTAACACATTTTTGGAAGTGCGTTGACCAGTTGCACGTTTATGTAATTTTTGTAAAACTAAACAGAAAGTTTTCATAAGCCTTTTGAAATCATTGCATGCATACCCCTCAATCGCCTTTAGCAAACTCGACTGCAGGATCAGCTCTGCACCCCTCAAGGCCAGTTATTGCTTGCGTCCGAGCCAGGACGGCGTTACACCACGATGCGACCGGGGACAACGGCCTTATGGGCAGATCCTCCTCCAACAAATTAAATTCAGTTTCATTCACGTTTCATATCAACTGTACCTTTGGTAATTGTAAATTTAAGACATGCAAATGGCATTTCCCCAAATGAATGCAAAAGCCATGATAATAATGGACTTACCTGTAGGCCGCAACAGCTCTTTTATAAGTCGCAATCTCAAACCTACACTGTGATTTGCAGGCATACCAACGTCTTTCGCAATTCTCGTCTCTAGAGCGACAAACAGCAGGGAAGGAAGCATTTAGTATTACGCATAATTTCTTCCGCATGAGCCTTCCCGCTTCTCTTACTGGTCACTTTCCAGCCCGAACTACCCCTTTATTACCCCCTCCCTCCAGCACAAACTGGGCAATTAGTAACAATGGTCCTGACCAATTGGCCTTTCGCTGCTGTTTTCACGTATTTCAACATCCGATCATGATAGGGGACTTGAACGCAGTATGGGCTGTTATTTTAAAGTGTTTTAAGTGCTGAAAAATTGTCATTGATAGTATTTTGCAGGTCTTTTAATTGCCTCCTTGATTGAAAGCAATTTACGAACTTTTTATTGTTTGCTTTCTCTCTCTCTCTTGAACGCAGGCTACCAAGTCATTATCTGGTCTTGCACACAACTTTCATCATGCGTGGTATTCTTGCTAACTGCACTGGTCCATAACTACTTCATAGGAATTCATTTCTAGCCTAGCTATTTCCTTGTTTTTCGGTAATTTAGTGGCTCGTCTAACAACCAATCACCGCACTTGACGCTTATAAACTCGTGCACGAGAATCAACGTCATCCATAGACAACGTGCGCGTCACTCTTAGGTTCACTCTTAGTGATTTATCCTTAGTAAGAGTAGGCTCAAAGGCTTTTGCTGAATAACTGTTAAGAAAAAACTCCTACGTAAAAACTCTTTAGCGCGAGTGAGGAGCACCCTTAGCGCTAAGATAAAATCTTTGTGAAACGGCCCCAGATGTCTAAGGTACGTGGCTGCAGAAAAGTTTGGGAACCACTGCCCTAACCATATTATATATTTTTATTAAAAAATATAATGCCCCCCCACGACGCCCATGGCGTATGACATTCCAGCATGACCACAGTAAAAATTCACCGCTCGCCACTGGTTTATTTAACCTTGTATGTTTGAATAGTCATTTTTACAAATGCAGTAAATTGTGTAGATAAGATGGTAATAATGTTCATATAACATAGAATTAAATTTTTTTCAGATGTACAGGAGGCATGCGGCAGGAAGAATACATGTTCGTCTATCCCAAAATGGGCCATACCAAAAATGTACTATTGGGAATTGAGAACACTGGTCCCAAACAAAGAAGCTGGAGAGTGAGGCTATTAATTTCTCATTATTTGTATGAAATCACTCCTTTCAAATGCCCTAATTGCTAATATTTCAACAATGGGGGGGGGACCTGTAAAAAAAAACATTCGCAATAAACATCTTTGATTTGTTTGTCTAGTCAAAGGGCTGCAATGTAATTGCCTAAATCATTGCAAGGACATTCCCAGTAACACTATTTGTTACCGGTTTATTAAAACTATCTACCCCAAATTTAATAACTCCCACCGAAGGTGTTTAACTGGAGTGAACAGTGTTCTCACTCAGGCTCCGACAATTTCTTAAAAAGTAGTTCACAGGTTTATTAACATTCGAAATTCACTACAATTCCCACATACTATGCCACCTAAGCTAGTACAGTAGCGCCATTTGCCAAGAGCCAGGCACTTCTGACGTAACGGTCTGTAACGGAGCAATATAGATAATATCGACCACAAATAAATTATAAACTCAAATACAAATAATAATCAGGAGAGTAATACTAATAACACCTGAGGATATTATTTACAACGTAACAACTGTTTAAATAGTAATAAATAAATTAACATGGTTCTCCAGAAAATAGAGAACTTCAAAACAATGCACTTGTAGTAGACAGTCAAACTGCCTTCTGTGCAATAATAATCCATCTTGGTGAAATTCTTTATAGTGATCAACGCATATTGGATGCTGCCTTCTAAAAAAAGACAACCAGTCCAATGAAGCAGCTTAATTGACAACATATCCATGACGCAATCTGGAAAAAAAAAGATTTGGAAAAATCCGGTATGTATTTGTATTGTTATGACTTGGCATTTTAGTAAATGCTTGGAAAATAGGCGATTTTTTAATTAACAGGATTTTTTTTTACTACTTTCAGATTGATTCCAGCTGCATCAAAATCGTCATGGGATTGTGAATGAGAATCATCACTGGATGTTGGTTCTGAGAAACAAGCTCTGTATCACATCTTATACACGTCAACATAAAAGCCATTTACTTGAATAAATTTGCGCGAATAGCGATACGTACTCGCCAGTTATTATAAAAAAGGTCTCACAATACCACAATTGTAGAATTTCAATAAATAATCATGGTTCTTGCCTAATGTATTTGTGTTTCCATGTGAATAATTAAAAAGGTTATTGCTACCCACATGAGATGAGGACACTTTTCATGGATCCACTCGGGAAAGTAGAGAAAAGATGAAGTGTGCTAGAAGTCTCCAAGCTAAAATTTGAACTTCAAAAATGTAGTTGTCCCTTGGTGTTCTGCGTGAATTTTAAATGATATGTGCAGCAGTTACACATACTTACATGTACTACTTACATACTTTAGAGCATTCATGAGGAAAAAAGGCTGCAATGTTTCGAGGTGGACATGCAGCACTCTCCCTCATCATCGTCAACAAGATGGCACATCCTGTGGTGTCCTGGCCTTAAAAGTGAGTGAAATGCATTTACCTAAAGATAAATGTCAAACTCAAATTGAGAAGCAACCGACCTGCTTTTATACATCATGATGTAGGTTTTATTTAATTTGGTAATACTTGTACATCTACTGAATGTAATCTCTAAATTGCTTTTGATTTTGTTTGTAATTGATGAGAGAGAAAAAATCATAGGACCAATTCAATCCTGTATGCCATTCCACTTATCAAATGTCTCTTCATTTTGCAGAGAAAATTTCTACAGGGGGAGGCATAGGATTGTGACCACATCAAAGAAGGCAGTGGATAAGATGAGGCTGGACATAGCCCACGTTCCCTCCTCAGAAATCTGGTGTGTTTGCCTTTTGCTCTACATTTGTCATTCACTTCTGTACTCTTTAAAAACGTAGAGAATTTTGGAATAACATTGTGCAGGTTCCCACTCTGCAAAGGTAAATAGACAGGCTGTGAAGTTTGAGGTTGAAATTTAATCTTGTATCATTTTTCTTTTTTAAAAATTTTAAATTGTCCATTTTGACCTGAGCATTACAAAAGGTATATCTGGAACATATTTCATTGAATACTGTTGTTTAACAGATGATGCTAAGCAGCCTCTGCTTTTATTGTGGATGAGGACCAGATGAAACACCAATGGGTAATTTCTGACATTAAAATGTAAAAAATGAATAAGAGAATATTTTTTTCCAGAGCTTGGTCAACATCTAGATTTGGATTAATCACAATAATCTTCTGCATCCTCAGCCAATTCTACTAACAATCTAAATTGTGCCTCATTTTAACCTTACCTTACAACCTAAGGATTACTTTGAATATAATTTCAGGAATTTAATTCAATCGTATAGTTATAATACCACATTTATGTGGTGAGAACTTCCAAAAATTGAAGAATTCGTATGAATATTAGCAGCAATTAATTCTAGAGATTATACTATCTTAGGGATACCCCATAATGTAAATCTTAGTATGACCAAAAGAATGTCCCTGTTTTCCAGATTTGCTGTGACATGTGTCAGGAGGTTGTACACACCATGAAATGTGTACAGAGGCCTCCAGTTATGAGCAGTACTTATGCTCTTCATGCAAGTAAAGGTGTCCCCTTGTTTACCTCTGCCAAGGAGATTGTGTTTTCACCCAATCTATGTGATTTGTTGTGTTCTGTTAGAAGGGTGCATTCTTGTCATTTTTTTTAAAACACTTTTTTTTTTTACATTTGTGATAGATATGCAGGGATCAAAGCCTGTCCTGGTTTTGAAAGTATTTATTATTTCTCTCTCTATTATTTATTATTTTCTTCTTATTATTTTATTATTTCCTTCTATTTTATGTTATTGGTTATTTTCTAATATTTATATATGTTTGAATATTACTTTATTATTGATATATTTATTGTATTTAGTTTTTCTAGCCAAGACCCAATTTACAAAACATGTTTTTGTTTCGTGTGATGTTGTTGAGGTTTTTCAACATGTTCGTTCATATGACAATAAAATCTGTAAATGCCTCTCAATTAAGAGGTTTGTATACACATATCCAAAAGAAGAGTTGAGAGGTGAACAACTTACACTAACCTATTACCAAGGAAGTTATCTGTGTGGTCCCAGCATCCGATTAACTTTGAGAGGTATAGTCATTAGGACCAGGTGTTGCATAATTCGAGTAAGTTCATGATGTGACCACTTTCCTGGTGGGAGAAGCAGGGGCTGCCAATTTCCTGGCAGACTGACCTGCCCAGGAATGCACCCCGCCCAAAAAAAGCCCTTCTGGTGGTCAGAGATCAAATATCTTTTGAGAGTAGTATACGTCCATAGGACAGGTGTTGATAAGTGAGAGTAAGTTCATTTCATGGTATGGACACTTTCCTGGTGGGAATAGCAGGGCGGGTGAGTAAAGTTCCTGGATGATTTATATATTATATTATACTACTATAAATATTATATCATCTATATACTCTAACTACTATATATCTATATATATGATTATTCATATATCTATATATTACAAACACACCACAACACACACACACACACAACGCACCACACACACACACCACCACACACACACACACACAACACACACACACACTCCACATAAACACATACTTAGGAGTCTTATATTCAATGATAAGGTGAGACCCTAAGAACAAAAAACAACACACTGACACTCTCTATATATATATATACACTCACACAACCCACATAACTTAGAGCTTTTATCATTATATATGATTTACGAAATATTATGACGACTAACACAAGTAAGCAGGCTATTAATTAATGGACATCACGATAACCATTTACCCGATTTTCGTTATCTGTCTGACTGTGATGTGAAAGTATGTACTATTGTGGAATCCCATTGAGCCGCATCTTCAAACATGAATCATTAACACAAAACTGACGCTAAACAGAACGTGCATGGATTGAGAATCATAATTTTTGTTCATTTGTGTGTCACGCGTTGTCATCTTTGTTGTATACAGTAAATCATGACATTTAGTCCTTGTTTGAACATTTACCTCGAGATAGAGAGATCTGTAAGGGTAATATATGGTCCTTTGTAGTATAGTTTAAGCAGCGTCACAAGCTTCTCCCATGCCGTTCCCGCGACGATCGGGGTGTGCTTTCCCACGCAGGGTGCTGCTTAATTCGACTATTAATTAATGACATCGCGTTAACCATTTACCCGATTTTTTGTTATCTGTGACTGTTGATTTGTGGGAAGTATTGACTATTGTGAATCTCCTCATGAGAGCGCATTTAACCATGAATCATTAACACAAAACCTGGACGCCTAAACAGAACGTGACATGGATTGAGAATATAATTTTTGTCATATGTGTGTAGGCCTACGTTGTCATTTGTAGTAAATTAAAACAATGAGCATTTAGTCCTTTTTGACATTTACTCGGTGAATAAGAGATCTGTGGTGATATATGTCCGTTTGGTAGTTTATAGCGTCCTCTCCACATGCGCGTCAGATGACGAGGGGGTGCTTTTCACGCGCAGGGGTGCTAATTCGCACAAACACCGGGTCACCAACGCTGGCATAGTGCAACCTGCCCGCCGTTTCTAAGTAATTTCTGCCTGCCGCAATGCGCACTGGTGACACTCTATTTGGATCCGCGCGGTGTAGTATTGTGGTATTAGAATGTAAAACATACATACTCTGTAACCCCTGAAAAACTCCAATTGAACGTTTATTTATACAGTATGAGAGTCTATCGAATCATGCAACCTATCCAAAAAGTGCTCCCTTGGTGTGTTTTGGTCGCGAATTAATCAGTTGATCAACTGCCTCTTATGCACACACACACACACCAAATTGAAAGGCAGTATGGCTAGCACTTAGCGCCTTCTGCTACCTTCCGATGTGACCGCAGCGGGCCAGAATTTACACCGAAAACCTGACTTTATCTTACTTTAATTCAATGCAGAAACTGTTTCGAGTTGTAGCCGGAAATGCCCCTAACCCTATTGCGTTTTCCTTTACCTTTTGTGGAAGAGGTAGAGACGCCGCAGAAACCCGACGCAGTCTATTCATAATATTGTAATGACCACCGGAAGAGGCATGTGAATGTAGTATGGATTAGACAGATTGCCATCCGGAGGCGCCAGAGCCTTTGGCCGCTGCATATTATATATAAATATACTAGTGTTATATATAGAGCTCCGGGAGTCGCAAACGGCAACAATTACTTTCCCCTCCATGCAGTTGACCCCGGACTTGAGTTTGCCGGTTTTGAACGCTTTATTGGCTGTTACGTTACACATGTCAGTACTCAGTTGCCACGCTGTTAAACGCTGGATTGGTTGTCATCACACGCGTTTGGTGGTGCGAAAATTAACGCACAGTATACAAGATACAGCCCAGAGATGCAAAATATTGGGGGAATATTAGGGGAAACCATGTGGTTACCTGAGTACATGTATCACAATCAAACTGTCTGTATTTAAATTGCTGTTTGTTAACGCTGACTTTATCTTTCCTTGTCTCTTACAGATCACTATTGCACACAAAACTAAGCAAAACAATATTTTTTATTTTAATTTCTATTAACAACTTGCACACAATGGACATCCCGCTGGTCAAAGAGGCGGAAAATATTTAATCAATGCTTAGGGGCCACAGAGTCAGAAATCCCTGCCAGCAGTTTGATAAAACCTTTACTGATCCCAACATGCAAGGCGCCACTCTGTCGCGGAACTGGAACATGTTAAATACCCACTTTGTAGCATTGGAGTCAGGTGTTTCAGTCTCCAGTCACTCAGTTGTGGACCAACTAGGTAGAGGGGAAGATGATGCGCAGAGGTCAGCATTCAAATGAGACCCATGTGTCATTTGGACAGTGTTCCATGACTGTCCGTCATCTAGGCCTGTTGATTCAGAATCAGATGATTCTGATGCTGAAGCTATCAACAATCAGCGGTTTAGTGACCAAGCTTACGATTTTGGGCCTCTTCCTTTTCTGTCTCACTGAGGCAGCATTGACTGCACTCTTGAGCATTTTGAGAGTGTTTCATCAGAGATTGCCAAGAGATGCTCGCGACAATTCTCAAGACACAAGGTGAATGAAATAAAAACTAAGAAATGGATGGGTGATGGGAATATTACCACTTTGGCCTAGCCCACAGGATTGATGTCAAAATCTTTAAAGTCTTTGAAGCTGCGCTTCTAATTTGGACAAAAATTAAGCTGCAGGTTTTATATAGATGGTTTACCACTATTCCGAAGCAGCAGCAGAACTCAGTTCTGGCCCATTCTGGCAAACCATCAAATGCTGATACAGCAGATCGCCATTCCTTGTCGGCCTCTTCTGTGGCTTTACCAAACCAAGAGTGTCTTTTGATTTCGTCTTTTGGGCCCATTCATTGGAGACCTTAGTGGCATTCTAAAAAATGGCATTTGTTTACAAAGGGCAGCAGATATAATGGCAGAAGTGTGCTCGTTTATATGCGATGCCCCAGCACGAGCCTTTATTAAAAATATAAAAAGCCACAACGGTTATTCAGGCTGCGACAAGTGTTTCCAAGTGGGTGAATGGCACAACAAGATGACATATCCGGAAATCGATGTTAGATTGAGGACAGACACAGACTTCAACTCTATGACTGATGATGAACACCACCTAAAGCAAACACTCTCCCCGCTAGCTAGTCTGGTCAAAATGGTGACAATGTTCCCATTAGATTACATGCACTTGTGCTGTCTTGGGGTAACCAGAGTGTTGCTTGCTATATTTGGATGAGGGGCCAAATCAACTGGCAACTCAGGTTGTCCAGTAAATCAATTGAAGAGATTCTCAGTTAAATTGAAGGGACTAGGACCTTACACTCCTTTCTGAGTTCAGCCGTGGAAACCCAGGCACTGTCACACACAATTTTGTATACCGCGGCTGCCAAATTTGTACCGGGTGGACGAAATCCATTTCAAACCTGCCTAGCAACAGATGACCGCGCGCCGCGGACGATCGCGAGATGACCGCGGACGATCGCGAGAGTGACCGCGGCGACGATCGCGCGAGATGACCGCGGACGATCGCGCGAGATGACCGCGCGGACGATCGGCGTTGAATGACGTAGGAAAGTTCGCCACGAACATTCTCGATATAGTTCATAGATTTATATTATAGATATATATATATTATATTATAGATATTAGTTCGATATAGTTATTTTGTCTCTGGCAACATGAGCGCCGAATGTTTTTTGAAACCTGCTTTTATACACTCAGTTTACTAGCTTAATGCGATTAAACAATAAAATCCAATACGAATATAAAGTTAGTAACTCTAATAAATGTAATTAGGAACGCTAATAAATGTAATGTGTTATCTGTCTGGTCGCGTTCCGTGAACTATATCGAGAATGTTCGCGAACTTTCCTACGTCATTCGACGCGATCGTCCGCGGTCATCTGTTGCTAGGCAGGTTTGAATGGATTACGTCACCCGGTACAAATTTGGCAGCCGGTACAAATTTGGTGTGACAGCACCTCTCTGAAATAGATCGGTGGAAGGCTACAGAGCTTCGATATTTCATGCTTTATGCTGGCCCAGTAGTCCTGAAAAATACCATTGCCCTTGAAATTTATGAAAACTTCATGTTACTTTCTGTGGCCATGCATTTGCTGTTGTCTCCTGGTACATCAGAGGAATTGATTGATTGCGCTCAGAGATTGTTGACTTCCTTCGTAACTCACTTTGGGCAGCTATATGGGAAAGGTGAAATTACCTACAATGTCCATCAGCTGACACACTTGGCGTCAGAATACCATCTGTTTGGTCCCTTGGACAACATATCTGCATTTCCGTATGAGAATTATTTAGCACAACTGAAGCGCCTATTGCGCAAGCCTCACTTGCCTTTACAGCAAGTAGTAAAAAGGCTCTCAGAATCACCTGCACCGACCTCGGCCACTGTGAAGAAAGGACAAAAATTCATGCATCCTCATTATGATGGTCCATTGATTTCTTCATCAAGTTATGGAGATCAGTACCATAAGCTTGTTACAGAAAAGTACACGTTATCATCTAGGTCTGGGGATAACTGTTTTCAAATTGTAAATGACATTACCATTGTTGAAAACATTGTCAGGGTAGTTCAGGATCAGGAGACTTACATCATTTTTCGAAAGTTTACCAAGAAAGAGTCCTATGGCCAGTATCCCTTTCCATCTGCAAACATTGGGGTATATAGAGTTTTGGGGTTGAGCAAGAATGTCAGTGTGACAAGGATTCAGCACATTGGCAAAAAGTACATACTTTACCCCGACAAATTACAGTTCATCGCCATTCCCATCATTCATACCGATTAAAATGTCCAAAATGTCCACATCAGTTCATATAATCAGTTCATGCCGTTAGTTAATCTGTTCATCGGTTTATCTGTTCATCAATTCACAAGTTAATTTTGGTGTGCTTTGTGTTCTATACAGTCTTTGAAATCCCCTGGCTTAAAGAAAGAAATGACCCAGTGGTGCGTGATAAAGTTCAGCAGTGGTGCAACTGAAATTGTGCCAAACACATGGGTTGAAGGAGATAAAGTCTTCTGGCCCCCATACCCTCCTAAGGACTCCATTAGGTTGAATGCAGCCATCCTGAAGCGGGAACAGCCTGGACATGGATGGCGCACATACCAACCAATCTGTCTCCTCATAACTCGTGGTGGGTGTTCTTAAATTTGCTTTTGACAATAGGAATCATACCCCTGCCTGACTCATACCCCTGCCTGAATATTTCTCTTCACTGTACTTGTTATTCTGTGTTTGTAGATACTCATGATGAGGCAGCGAGGAGCCTGGACCGCTATATTAATGAAGATTGTGACACCACCGACATCCAGTCTGAGGGGGAGAGCCACCATGGCCTAAAAAGAAAAAGAAGGTAATAATGAATGTCCAATTTCCAGTTACACACATTTGTTTATATTTGGCAGACTTTTGTCCAAAGCAAACATATAAGCGGTTTAAACCATTTGCAATTTAACAATTTGTTGACATTTAATTGCTCCCTTCTTTTCTTGAAACAGAAAGGTGATGGTTTCCACAGCTCCTGCCCCCTAAACATAACATATTACATAAAATACAATAAATAAACCTAAATAAACTGAAACCATATAAAATGAACGGTGAACAGCTGACCGTTACAGTAGGACTGACTGTAACGGCTGAAATGATAAACATAGATA
>OLKM01005904.1:0-15626 GCA_900291075.1 Melanogrammus aeglefinus | reverse complement strand
CCATATAGTTGCCGTTGCTCCATCACTCACTATGAGAGGGGAGCAAGGGTTTTTTTTGAAGCTCACTTGAACTGATGAAAGAAAAGAGGTTAAAAGTTCTTAAAACATATAAATAAAGGAAAATATGGAAGAAATGTATTGGTTTATTGTTTTCTCGTAATGAACGACGAAAGCCTGGTTGGAATGTTCAGATAGTGTGGTCGGCGTTCTCTGTGCAAGTAACGGAAGTGCTTGATTGAAAAGGCTTTGATAAATGAATCTGACTGACATGAATTGTTCCTGGGGCTTCTCCCAGTGTGGACGCAGGTATAACCACATGACTCTGCGTTGGAGCTTATGTCGTGTGTTGAAACCCAGTGCTCTGCTTTTCCTCCTGAAAGTCGCAATCTCATTTTGCTTTACCGAAAGATACTCCCTTCTCTGACCTCTGACCGGTCTTAGATCAATGGTCTCCTACGATTCTTGAGACTCAATCATGTATGTGTGTGTTCAAAAAGGAGTGTGTGTGTGTGTGTGTGTGTGTGTGTGTCAGTCTATAGAGAATGAGAGGAGGAGAGAGAGAGAGAGAGAGAAGCAGAGCATTCAGTTGTTCCATTTCCAACAAGAAACGTTTTACTATAAGCTTACTTCATTTTTAAAACCAACGACCTCCCACAGACCAACAATTTTAACCACCACACTATCGTCACGACAACGCAGCCACTGAATCCAGGCCGATACCCGTCCTGTGCTCCTCCCCTCCCCCCCCCTGCTCCAGGACTAGGGTTACCCCCCTACCTCCCTGGTGAATAATGCAGGGCAGCGCTGGCAGGGGGCCCGCTAGCTCGGCCCCCTGGCCCCGACCTGGGCCAGAGGAGCGGCTCTCATCACGCAGGGAGCACAGCGAGGGGAGGTTCTACTTACGGTGACTGCATCGATTCTAGATGTGGTTCCCGATGTGGGACCATGATGGAGGAGGGTGTCCTTCCCATCGGCCGACTGGCTGTGGGTGCTGTACTGGGAGCAAGGATTACATCAAACCAATACGAGCATGTGCTACTGCAGAGACGTTTTATATGAACTGAAAGGCACTTTATAATCGGTTGCTCCTTAAAACAAAGGCGTTCCTCCTTTCTATATTTACATTTAGGGCATTTAGCAGACGCTTTTATCCAAAGCGACTTACAATAAGTACATTTGCCATAAGAAGGGCAACAATATATCGCTGTCTGTACAGAAAGGATGTTCATAGAACCAAGTGCAAGTACAACAATCGCTAGACTAACCAATTCCCCGTGTTACAGCAATGATAGCAGCTACTGCAGTTGCTATACAGTTAAGTACTTTAATACAATACAACACAATACAATACAGTGTACAATAATAGTGGCCAGAGGGGGGAGGGTGGCTATGCAGAGTTGAGGTGGACTCTGAACAGTTGAGTCTTGAGTCTTTATCGGAAGATAGTGAGCGACTCTGCGGTCCTGACAGCGGCAGGGAGCTCGTTCCACCACTGAGGTCCCAAAACCGAGAAAAGTTGTGACTTTGCTGAACAACCTTTGCTAGCTCTTAGCGATGGCGGTACCCAGGGTTCAAACTTAGCTTTTTTGCTCACTGGCCAATGGCTAGTGAGTTTTAAAAATCTACTGGCCAGAAAGATTTTTTACTGGCCAAAAATTATGCATAGCTGTTTTGTATATTTTTCATCGTGTATTGTATATTTTTAAATGTGTTTAACTGTTATAATACACTCATAAGCATTTTTAACACGTATCATAGCAATATTAGCATATTATTGTGTGGAATAAGGGAATGAGTAAAATTTGCCTTTTTTTCCCTTAAAGGTTTATTTATAAAACATACTTTCTTTGCTTAAAAATATCAACATTTAATGTATTAACTTGCATTGTTAAAGCAGATAAATCAACTAATCAACTTTGCTTCACTTTACTTCTCTTTGCCTGATTCTTGTCGTGAACCATTCTCTGGTTGTAACTTTCTAGCGTAACCTCACAGCAGTCTCGGCGGTGGTCCGCTACGTCGTTACGGTGATTTAGCCTGGTTGTTTTTTTTCCGTTCTCTGGGATTTTGGAGGGTGGAACACACTCCCGGAATGTGCCTCCACATTTTTTTGACCGGGGAACAGTTACGGCCATTGGCCTTATGGCCTCTTTTCTGTTGTTTGTTTCTTCCTCTCCTTTACGCGCTTGTCGGAGCTGAACACAAATCGCGTCTCGGTCTCCTGGATACGGGGCGGGACTAACAGAGAAAATGGCAGATCGCAGATCTACAAGCTCACAAATCCTTGCTTTACAGCATGTTGTGAGCTTGAAGATCTGCACGACATCGGCGTACAACCCAAGCAGCACAGCCGTGGCGGGAGGAACATCAAAGTAGTTTGACCGGACACTATTTTTTTTCACTCGCCAGAGTGGCCGGTTAGCCGGCTTCCTTCACTCGCCAAAGGTTCAAAGTTAGTCGCCACTGGCGACTGGCGACCGCTAATTTGGACCCTGGTGGTACCAGACGTCCAGCTGAGGTAGTTGAGTGGAGGGATCGAGCTGGGGTGTGTGGCTTTAGCAATGCTTGGAGGTAGGCAGGGGCAGTTCCATCGACTGCCTTGTATGCCAGTACCATCGTACCATAAATTTGATGCGAGCTACTACAGGGAGCCAGTGGAGGTCCCGGAAGAGGGGGGGTCACATGGGAGAACTTCGGTAGGTTGAACACGAGGCGCGCTGCCGCATTCTGGATGCGCTGCAGAGGTTTAATCGCAGAGGCAGGAAGTCCAGCCAGGAGTGAGTAGCTCCACAAGCTAATTCTTTCTCAGCAGGAACCATGCACAATCGGCTAGCTGGATAGCTTCCAAAGCTAGCTAGCTTGCTAGCTAGCGTGCTATCAAAACAAACTGGTCTTGCCAAGTAGGACATGATCGCTAGCTAGCGACTGTGGCTTCGTGCGGCTGATGGTGAGGTTAGCTTTGGTAAAATGTGAGTGAATGCAGCGTTTAACCAGGGAGGATTTTGTCCACGCTAACTGGTTTGTATTGTTCCCAGGGGAGTTGGCTCTCAAATGCCCTACTGAATGCCTCCGCTGTCCTTATGAATGTAGCTGTCTCCTCGGGTTACACACACACACACACACACACACACACACACACACACACACACACACACACACACACACACACACACACACACACACACACACACACACACACACACACACACACCCCATTCAATGTACAAACCCTAAAAGATTGTGATTTTTTTTAATAATGCAGTATAGTTTGTTATTATTGATTCGTTATGGATTATTAGTGAACAAAAATCATGTTTCTTATTGAATAAAAGACTAGACGTTGACTGGCCATTCATAATTACAAGCTGGCTATTCTTCCCTTGGTATGTCATAACAGTTGAGGACCATACATGCTCACATCCATCATGTCCTCACCACAACGTGGAATCTTTTGACATCGCCCAGCTTTACGAGCACTGGGTATCTTTCTATGCAACGCTATTAAAGGATAACCACTTTTATTTTGGGCCACCGGCCGAGGCAGCGCTTGCCCCGGTGTCCGTCAGCCCTCCCCTCTGTGCTTTGTGTTCCTGCCGTAGCTCCCCCTGGGAGTGTGTAACCGTAGATGCCTCGGGGACTGAAGGAGTGCTAATGAATGCTATCGGGGCCTAGCGCTCCCTCCTGCTGTTGTCCAGGCACGGATTGTTCTGGTCTGCAGGTGGTTCTGTGTCTACATGCCCCGCCCCCCCCGCTGTGCTCTGATTGGCCGGTTGAACCGTGGGATGGGAACAGACCCTTTCCACAGAGGTGTCCTTGTAGGAGCGACACAGGTGTCCCTCATTACCGTAATTATGTCTCTGCTGCTTGCGTTGGCACCAGGGCACCGGTAGCAGGCTGAGCTAGGGAAGATAGGTCTGCTAGCCCTGGGAAAGAGAGGCATTACTAGTGTTATGTGTCCTGTGATGACACCTCTGTGTCGGGGTCACCGAGCTGGCCTACATCACCGCTGTGAAATGCGGAAGGGTTGAGCTATTCGTGGTGGCTGTCATCATTGTTGTAGGCGATTGTTGTTGTAGACGATTGTTGTTGTTCATCTTCAGTCATTGTCGATTCGTTGGAAATTGCGTATCCGGTTTGAAATCTTGACGGTTTACATGTCTGTCTGTCTGTCTGTCTCTCTGTCTGTCTCTCTGTCTGTCTGTCTGTCTGTCTGTCTGTCTGTCTGTCTGTCTGTCTGTCTGTCTGTCTGTCTGTCTGTCTGTCTGTCTGTCTGTCTGTCTCTGTCTGTCTGTCTGTCTGTCTGTCTCTCTCTCTCTCTCTCTCTCTCTCTCTCTCTCTCTCTCTCTCTCTCTCTCTCTCTCTCGTCTCTCTCTCTCTCTGTCTCTCTGTCTCTCTCTCTCTCTCTCTCTCTCTCTCTCTCTCTCTCTCTCTCTCTCTCTCTCTCTCTCTCTCTCTGCGTCACCCTGTGGTTGTGAGCCGTTGCATTCCGAGGCTCCAGCATGTCACATTGTGAGTGTTAGCCCGGAGGACAACCTGTCAGACTCCATCAGGCCGCCGTTCTGCCGAGGGGTGTAAGGGAACAGGTGCTGAACCTGTTGGATTCACATCCAACTGCTTGTCCTCATTATGCCTGGGATTTAAACCTTAGGGTCTTTCAGAGCGGGGAGTGAAATCACCTGGCACTCATTTGAACCAATCAGAATGAGCGACTGCATAACCAGTTTGATGTATCTATTTTCTCTGGAAGTCCCTGTGGGTGGATTCTGAGATTCGTGCCAGCAGAGCCTCCTCTGGTGGTCAAAGGAGGTCATTGCAACAACGGGTGTCTTACTTCCCTGAGGCTATGTTGTAAATTGGCCCACTTGTTCTCTCGTTCCCTGTTCAGTACATAGTGAACTCTAGGTAGAAGACTACCTAGGCAACAATTACCGTCTCATAAACAAGCAAAACACGTGCAAGATGTTCTGTGTGACAGCTCATTGGCCAAATAAACCTGTCAAGGTCCATCTCTATTGGATTAATCCCATTAAATGAAATTCATTCAATTTTATTTTTATAGCCCTTAATCACCATAACAGTCTCAAATGGCTTAACAGCCTAAATATTTATTTATAGCAATGCATTGGTAACCAATGACACAATGCATCATGGGATATA
Source organism: Melanogrammus aeglefinus (assembly GCA_900291075.1). Lineage (NCBI taxonomy): Eukaryota > Metazoa > Chordata > Actinopteri > Gadiformes > Gadidae > Melanogrammus > Melanogrammus aeglefinus. Next base: position 10,469 of record OLKM01005904.1, on the reverse strand, counting down.
GTGTGCATTAGCTGTACGCTTGTACTGTGCATTAGAAGTATCGAGTAGTGCACTAAATAGGGAAACCAGATATGGTCACTCACATTTCGGGCAACACTACAAAATGGTGGCGCCCCTCTGGGAACAGAATCCTGATGTTTTGGTCACATGGTTTTGTTCCTTTGACTTGTGGGTCAAATTCCACATCAATACATTTGGAAACAATTGTTGACCTGTGGGGAAGTTTCCGAGTTAGCTGAAATGATCGGCATTGTTACTGGTTTCTGTGTGGGAGCAACGCCTGGGGGAATTGTTGAAGGCTGACTCTGCATTGATGCTTAAAGCAATCTCTCTCTCTCTCTCTCTCTCTCTCTCTCTCTCTCTCTCTCTCTCTCTCTCTCTCTCTCTCTCTCTCTCTCTCTCTCTCTCTCTCTCTCCTCCCTCTCCTCATCCTCTCTCTCTCACTTCTCTCTCTCTCTCTCTCTCTCTCTCTCTCCTCTCTTCTCTCTCTTCACCCACCTCCCCCCATCTGGCTCTACCCGTGTTGTCGAGTCATGATGACACCAAGGCCACACAGTGAACCCCCCCCCATCAGATAATATGATAGAAGGGCTAGAACTCCTTGCCCTATCAATCACACTAAACAAACATGTGTGTGTGTGTGCACACGTGTGAAAGATGGGGCGGTGTCCATAGGCCACACACACACACACACACACACACACACACACACACACACACACACACACACACACACACACAGTCTGTGACATGTGGCTCACTTCACCGGGGGAGGGGTAGCTCCGCGGCCCCATCCTCCGCCTCCCCCCCCCTCCCATCGCTTCCCTTCCGTCTCCTCCTCTCCTCTCGCTCTCTCCTCCTCCCCTCAGTCTATAGAGAGGGCGAGAGAGAGAGAGCGTGGTGCTGGCTGGCGGCATCGTGCGACGATGTGAGGACCGGAGGAATAGCACCTGGAGAAACAGTCTGTCCTGTGTCTGTCTGTCTGTCTGTGTGTGTGTGCCTCTGTGTCTGTCTGCTTGTCCGCCCCGCTGGCTGGCTGGCTGGCTGGCTGCCTGTCTCTCCGCCAGCATGCTGAGGAAGCTGGTTTGTCGGCGCATTCTGCTCCTGTAAGCCGCTGGATGATGTGGGGGGGGGGGGGGGTGGGGGGTTGGCATGGGGAGACGCATGGACGCTTGGCGGGGGAGGGGGTGTGGAGAGAGGAAGAGGGGCGAGAGAGAGAGAGGCGTGGGGATCGCGGTCGGTATGTCCAGCGATGAGCTGCATGCGTAGCAAACACTGTTACAGCCTCCTGCATTTTAAAGAGCGAGAGGGAGAGAGTCGCATGTACATGCCGGTGTCTGTGTGTGTGTGTGGGGGGGGGGAGGGGAGGGATGACACCATGCCAGTGCGATGCCTTGCTTCAGAAGAGACCGCCCCACCTTCCCAGTGCACAGGAGGCTGTGCACGGGTGAGGTCAGCTGAAGCACGCCGGTGTCCAGGAAAAGGGGCTGTGTCAGCGCTAGCGGAGGGCTACCAGACCGCTTGTTTTGTTTGTCTGCGGGCGGGAGTCCAGCGGCAGAATGCTAGCTCTGTTGTCGTCCCGTTTATGTCATTGCGCCGGGAATCACGTTTGCAGCAGTGTCGGGGGTGTTGCGTGGTGGTGGTGTCGTGGTCTGTTGGCTTTTTGTTGTCCTTTTTGCAATTTGGCTGGGACACACGGCAGATGATGCTGGTTTGGTTTGTTTGTGAATGGGTTCTGCCTTTGGTATTGCTTGTTGTCGTTGTTGTCAGGGATGGACCGCTGGTGGGGTTCTGTGGTGTGGTGGAATGTCCTGTCAGTGGATGGCTCGCGGTATGTTCCAGAACACCAGCAGTGTCTTGTGGGAGCGTGTGATGTTGTGCCTATGGGCATTCAGGCTGAAGCATACCTGATCACTTATTTAACTTACCCAAGTTTTATTTAGTTTCCTTTTAGTCGTGGGACTTACAGCCAAGTCCCCATCACTAAACTGAGCCTGTGTAACACACAAGGCTGTAGTGACAATATAAGAGAGGGGGAGGGAGAGGCTCTTGCCTTGTCTGCCTCTGTGTGACTGGTGTGTGATCCTGCATGTTATTGTGTGTGTCCTTAATATACACCTTTTAATAATTCATGAGGATTGATGGGCTAGACTGGTGGATTCCTCCAGGGTGGTGTGAGGGTGGCTGGAGAGGGGGTGGAGGAGGTTAATCCCCCCCCCCCTGCAAGAGCTACTTTCACATGCGTTTCCTCCATACCTCCAAGCAAGGGTGAGGGAGGATAGGCTTCAGAATCCACCCTTTTGGCCAACCATTTCTACTAGTTTCCTTCCTTACAGAGAGCCTCAAAGCTATTCCTCAATGGAAAAGGGAACCATGGAGTTAGTGTTAGTGTCAATGTCAACTACATGAGGCTAACTGGTGCACAACAGGATGCGAACAAGATGGCGTCCACCCACAATAGAATCTGTGCTCAGCTGTCATTGCTGTGCCGCTGCCATGTCACTTTGAGTTGTTTTAAACAAAAGTCAGGCCACCACACATCCATTGGGCTCTTTGCCCATGGGCTCCAGGGGAATATCTACCGGTATATTATTTATGTTTGAATGATCCACCTTTAACTTTGTGTCTTTGTGTGCTGGTAGCCACAGACCCACAATGCATCAGGACCAGACAGTGAGAGTCCTGGTGTTAGCTCTGCGCTAGCATCAGGACCAGACAGTGATAGTCCTGGTGTTAGCTCTGTGCTAGCATCAGGACCAGATAGTGATAGTCCTGGTGTTAGCTCTGTGCTAGCATCAGGACCAGATAGTGATAGTCCTGGTGTTAGCTCTGTGCTAGCATCAGGACCAGACAGGGATAGTCCTGGTGTTAGCTCTGTGCTAGCATCAGGACCAGGGATAGTCCTGGTGTTAGCTCTGTGCTAGCATCAGGACCAGATAGTGTTAGTCCTGGTGTTAGCTCTGTGCTAGCATCAGGACCAAGGATAGTCCTGGTGTAAGCTCTGTGCTAGCATCAGGACCCGATAGGGATAGTCTTGTTAGTACGTTACATAGTACAGTTGTGTGAACTCTGAGTGTACCTGTGGACACTGCAATATATGCTGCATATTTAATTTCAATTCAATAGAAATTGCAGCTTTAAAAGGAGCTGATTGCTTAATGTTATAATGCTTGTTTTTATTTTTGAAAGGGTTCCCTCTGTGTATTCCCTCTCATGGTAAGATGCTTTGAGAGGGAATCAAGGCCACATAACCACTAAAATATGGGAGCTGGCTTTTCCTTGAGCCCTTCAAGCGCGTCGAATGGCCACATATTGTCTTTTTAAGACCAATTGTCTCACAGGACCGTACCATCTCCAAGGTAACGGCTTTTAAATGACAATCAGCGGGTGGTTTAGCGCAGCGCAACGGGCTGACTGAAATCTGTCCCCTCGCCGCCCCGCCAACAATTACCCACTCGTAATGCACACATTACACCCAAACATAACCCTCTAGAGGCCAGATCTATTTTCCCATTAATCTTAAATCGGTGCCAAGAAGCATCTTCTCAGACCCGCTAATACCTCAAAGCCTCAGTTTATATGACGGCGGTAAATCAAACCCTGCGGCTGTTGCCAAGAACGCAACACAGCTTCTACTTCTTCCCCAGAAATGGCCGAGAGCCTTTCAAAAGACCCGCTGCCGTTGATTTAGCCCAGAGTGGGCGTGCAGAACCATGCAATCATTGACATTCGCGGCGTTCCTGGCCCGTCGTCAAGCATGGCGATCAAAGCTCTGATTGTCCAGCCTCTGACTGGGCCCTGTCTCCTCTACGCCTTCCTCACCACCTCCTCGCTCACTCTGTCCCTCCCTCTCTCCCTCCCTCTCTCCCTCCCTCCCTCCCTCCAGATAAGAACTTCGACGAGGATGACTCTGTGGACTCCAGATAAGAACTCGACAGAGGATGACTCTGTGGACGGGGGTCGCGCTCCACCTCGTCTTCCAAGCCCGCGTCCGCGTCCGGGAGGAAGGCACGTGAGCATGGGCTCCTTCCGGAAGCCTAGCTCGGGCTCCAGCGCAAAGTTCCACAGGTCAGACTCTTACGTCCCGTCGCTCTGCGCGTAGCGGCTTACGCGCTAGCCGCGTGCTCGCGTCGACCCAGCCGCCGCACACTAGTGGTTCTGCTCTACATTGAGGGTCTCTCTCTGATTGTCTCTTCAGGAAAGAGGCGGGGCAGCTGCTGGCGGCCGTGGACGGGAGAGACTTCCTCCGAGCCTTTGAAGATGTTCCCACCGCTGCGATGCAGCGTACACGCGCACACGGACACAGACACACACCAGTCACAACACACAGACTCACAGATTCACACTCGCACACACCCAGTCACATAACATGCTGCATCACACTTTTCTCATTGCAGGCTATTTTTCTGATTCTTATTCTGAGTTTAACGGCGTGTAGGAGTTTCTGTTTATGATTAATCAACTTGTTGTTAGTTAGCACAGCAAGCATAACATTCAGAACTGGTTGGTGAAATCCTGAACATCCTGTGTTTGCGCGTGTCCTCAGCTCCACTCCAACAGAGAGATGGAAGAGGCCATGACCAAGATCCGAGACGTGCTGTCGGACGACAAGCGAGACTGGGAGCTACGCGTCGCCGCCGTAAGCTAACGCCCGGCTAACATGCTAACGCCCAGTCCAGACAATATACTATAGTTACAGTTACAGCTAACATGCTGACTTAGCCCAACTACTACACTGTAAAGCCCAGACACTATGCTATACGTACAGCTACAGCCAACATGCTAAACTAGCCCTCCCACTACACTGTAAAGCTAAAACACCATGCTATACGGACAGCTACAGCTTACATGCTATCCTAGCCCACCTACTACACTGTGACCCCCAAACACTATGTTATACATACAGCTACAGCTAAGATGCTGGCCTAGCCCACCTACTAAACTGTTAAAGCCCAAACACTATCTAATATATCTATTTACAGGTACAGCTAACATGCTAACCCTAGCCCTAATTTAGACTTAACTAGTGAAGTGTAAGCCTGCTAGCCGTGCCCAAAGCGGACCAACAATCCGTCTTATGAGCGGGCACGCGGCACCTGTGTGGTTCCTATGTAGACGACGCCTCTGTTGAAAGGATCCATTCTAAGCCCCCCTCGCCTCCTTCTCTTCGCTCCACCTCTTGTCTCCCCCCTTCTGCCCCTTTGCCCGCCCCTATCCCCCTTTGCCCCGCACCCTGGTCCCCCCAGCGCTGAGGAAGGTGCGCTCGCGCTGCTGCTGGCCGCGCGGTGGACTACACGACGGGTTCCCCCAGCAAGCTGCGGCTCATTGGGAGGCGGCATTTCAAGCTGTGTCCGCCAAGGACCTGCGCTCGCAGGTGGTGAGGGAGGCCTGCATCACACTGGGGAAGGCGCGCACGACGCACGCACGCACAACAATTGGCACCGCAACAACACAGTACACATGACACACATAACATAACATAGTACACACCACACACACATCACTCGTTAAACACATGTAAATGAAAAGATGATCAAGCTTCTAAGCTCGTGTGTCCCTGCTTTGGGATTGAATTAGCATCAATTTTTTTTAATTGTTATTATCTTAAGTTTTTGAATATATTAGGTATTATCCTGTGCTAGCATCTGATCTTAGTTAAAGCCTGTGTATGTCTTCAGTATTAATCTTTAGTTTAGTTTCACCTGATCCGAGTCAAGCCTAGTCTCGTCTTCTGTCATGCCCTCTTCAACCTTAGTTTAGCCGACCCAATACTTTTATCATTGTGCCGTGTGGCTCTTTCTTAAACGTTCCTGGCGGGCTGCAGCCACCTGTCCTCGCTTGCTCGCAGACGGGTCTCACCAACGCGCCGAGCCAACCATTACCCGTGCTGCAATCAACCTCCTCCCCGAACAGTCGCCAAGATCATGGCCACTCCGGCGTGGCCGCCGTTCCGCATCATCCTCAAATAAGTGAGCGACGTTCCCGCATAGCTCACGGTGCCCATCTCCACCCGAGAAGCGCTCGATGTGGAACCAAGTTAGCATTTGACCAGATTTACCAAAATCAAATGGAAGCAGCATTGACACGCTGGTTGTTTGAAGGAGGTGGAGTTAAAGACACATCCGATATTCCCATGTCTTCTTTTTTTTCTTTTGACCTAAGACAAAAAAACAACACTCTTGCTGCTTGGCTGCAAACTGCGTAACTTGATTGGAATCGAGCCCCATTCTCCTATTTTTACTATGGGAAGGCGGAGAATAAACTTTGTGTAATGTAGAAAAAAGTAACTGAGAAGCTCCTCCATTCCAAATGAATCTCCTATTTGGGCATTTTGCTTCACACAAACAGAGGAAACATGAAGTGTAGTGTCCATCTAGCAGCTACTTTGCTAGGTTACTACTACGATGTCATTAGGGTTTGAGTGCATGATCAGTATCTATTACCGATCAATGATGTTCGGCTAGTATGCCTTGCTTGACTGCAGTGTGTTCCCCGCCAGCACACCACTTCCCACGGCCTGATCCCGTCATTTGCACCCACTGGGTTGCAGACCCCGTGGCATCGGAGGGAGGCATCGTCGGACCTCCTGCGGTTCTTAGGCGAGGCTAGAGATGTGGGATCGTATACCATGGCGATGTCTGCGCCCACCTCGCGAATCATAGGTGTTGTGTTTGTTCCACAGGAAAATGACTTTGAGCTTCCTGGACAATCATTAGTCGACAGGAGTTGGCAGAGCAGCTCCTCTGGAGAGGGCTGAGTGAAACGGCCCTTTATTATTGTGTTATGGATACATATTAATTTGTATGATCCTATGTGTGATACATATATCATATTACTACAATAATATATATAAATATATATATATAATATATATATATGGTGTGTGAACCTTTAGTCAATTACTGGCCGTTTTCGATTTCGATCTCCTGATGGTCTGAATCATGGTTTGATGCAGAACTGATTCACGATTTGAAAAGTTACATCAACTGATAATAATGTAAACACGCAAAGGTAAAAAAAAAAAAGGGGGGACATTTTGAAGAGATTCAGAACCATAGAAGATGAGAGTCCCTACTCCTAGGTGAATGGATTTGTTTTGAACTAGTTACTTTGTCAAATCCATTTTTCACCTGAGTGAGTTTCTTAGCTAAAAGCCATCACTAAAAAGTTCTCATCCGTGTAACACAAAGAAAGCGGCACCCGTGGCTTTTAACAATGTCATTCATGCAAGGCAGCAGACTCTTCTGGGGCCTGATAAGGGGAGCGCATGCTAGATTAGCTATTGCTCTCTGTATATCGTGTCCCTGGAGAGAGATGAACGAATTAGCAAAAGAAAAGGAAATAAACAAAGAGCTAACTTTGTGTTTCTGATACATAATGAGACGAGCGGACCAACATTACAGGGTTGTTGAATACCCTTCATACAACAGTTTTACGCGTCTCATACAAATGGGCATCACAGGCCATTATCAACCAAACCACACCGAAGGCTATCCCCAACGACAGAACAATAAAAAGACAACAAACAATAATCCCTTAATTTTCACGGCCATGAAACCTGATTTAAGACCGCATCGCCGGCCAAAACATAAAATGAACGCTACGCTCGCCTGAGCAAGGCCCGGGACGACCCTGCGCCGGAACCCATTAGCTAAAACGGCAGTTTCAACATGGCGATGACACGGGGATAGATGGGAGGGCTCTCATTGTGTGATCTGGCGGTCCGGCGTTCCTGTCACCCCTCCGCCTCCTCTCGTCCTTGAAAAACCCAACGTGCCCTGCTGCCATTACAGGGGAACTCTCCGCTCTTTCCCAGCTATCGATTTACCCCTGCCGTCACCGTGTGTGTGTGTGTGTGTAAGTGTGTGTTGTGGCTTGTGTGTTGTGTGTTGTTGCTGTGTGATGTGTAATGGGGCGTGTGTCGTCACGCGGAGACACAAATGGTGGTGCTCAGGGAATGCATGCAGGACCTCCGACGGAGGTTGTTCATTAGCTGTGTGTAGACGTTCTCTTTCCTGGCACACACACGCAGCACTAGAGATTTAATTAATGTTAAAAAGGTGAGGGACCACACCTCCTAGAAGTACATCTGTTTAGGTCTGTGTAACTGTGGGATAGAATAGCTTGCTAGTGATTTTGTGCTGAACATCGCAGCACAACGACAATTCAGATCCAGTCCCCAACAACCCAGTCCTGGATTATTAAAGCCGCCAATGCTCGCAAAAGATAATTGCAATCTCGTATAAAAAAGATTTCGGTTAGCTGGAGACGGAGGCAACGTGCACGCATCCCAAAGGAATATATGAGTGCCAGGAGCGGAGAGGTACACGGAACTCCTATTCTTTTACGCAAAACACAATACACACGGTTACGAGTGCTCTGCCTCATTGGCTTCTGTGTAGATTGGTCAAACACCAATATGGGACGGTTTTTAGTTTTTTCTGATCAAGCTGATCCAATCAACTTAAAAAAGTGTCATACTTAGCCACTGGCGGATATTGCCGCCAGTGCCTAACATCTGCTCAACATGTTGCAACACAGAGGGGCGCAGCACAAAGAAATATTTTGGTTGGACCTACTATATACCCACCTGCTGTTCATATTCACTGCTGGGGAACAGCAACTCCAGACGATTGGATTTGACTCTCTAACTAAGTTGGGGTGTCTCTGCGGTGTATTTCTGTCTGCAGACATCAGGCCGTTGTCATCCGATACCATCAAGAAAGCGGGCTTCACGAGCCAGACTCGGAAGGCACCGCTCTGTGGCCAGGAAGTAAGTCAGGCCAATCAAGAAAAAGGAACGTGACGGAACGATACTGGCAGACGACAACAAACGTACTTTTCAGAGCGCTCTTGCGGTGGGACCCTGCTATTGGCCACATATTATTGGAGCATCTAGGATATCCAACATTAATGATAGACGAATCACATAAATTCTTAAGGAATTAATCTGTTATGTTTCAGCAACTGCGCCAACATTCAACATCAAAATATGGCAACGCTGGGGCTAGCAGATAGACCTCCGATGCACCGAATAACTGATCGGCGTATGTTATTATTTATTTTAAACTGAACAAAGCCTGCATCTCCGGTAACTAGACACGTCAAATAAACTGCACACGGGTGTCTTCTTTACAATTTATTTGTTACTAGCATTCTTAGTGCTTTGAGGTTCAGCAGCAGAAAAATAGGTCCCCGCAAAGACTTTCGACGGAATCGCACTAGCACCAAAGGACGCTTTTCCGACCGGAAGTTGTGAAGGCAACCAGTTGCAAGCCAACGGAAGCGATTCTCAAACAGCATTTGAGAACGAGCCGTGTATAAATAACATTGTCCACATTTATTAATTCTCGATATTCTACGAGACCCTCTGACTATTCGCCGATCGTTGCCCATCCTAGTGCTGCATATTCTACCCCCCAAAACGCTACAAGGCGGCTTCCCTGACGTATGATAAACATCCTGTATAAAAGCGTGTCATGAACTAAGTATCAGGACGAGTATGTACACTGGTGACTGTCGGGAAAAGAACAGTGTTTAGAGGTCACGCTAACTGCGCTATCATAATATAACATCCACCATACCCTCCGGTGGGAGACTTCTGCAAACACTCTGAGGGGTGTCCAACGCTCATAGCGATAACAAAATCTAATTTCCATTTCATTTCTATTGGACGGCACTCGAAGGTCGCTGCGCTGTTTGGTTTAATGGCATCAGGAAGTGGTGCAGGTGTTAGTATGATTCACCCTTGCGCGATAGTATGACGTCACACCAATGGTCTTAGCCCCCCGCGTGGGCTTCTTGCTCTCAGAGAGTATGGCGCGCTGTTCGTAAAGAGAAAACGATACTCATTAGCGACCCTTATCTGCTATTCAACGAGCTCCGTGTTGACCTGTACTGCCTCCTCTGCAGATTAATGCAGCTGGGTCAGAAATACGGACACCAGCGGTACCCAGACAGTTAATCAGCAATCCTAGGTTTCTCCGTCACGCTTCATCCAGATAGAACACCGTATATCTATCAGGAAGCTATATTTCATGGAACAAACCGATAGTTAACGTCTAGGTATCAATCAACGCAATCAGAGCACTCAACGCAGAAGAAAAAAAAATACAATTCCTAATAAATTCTATCCTTTAATTTTGGTTTATCGATTAGCGGATCCATGTTTCAATTGGTACCCTTCAGTGACGCATTGGCCGACTGACTGGTGCCTACCGTTGTGCGCCCTGTCGGCTCGCCCGGTCTTACAGGTGCTAACTGGGCTACCATGGGCCACTTCAGCACGCGAGGCGGAGCTTCTGTCCAGGGCCTGGAGTCGTCCTATCAGACAGCACCTGCAGCGACCCACCTGTAAGAGCGGCACAGATCAGGCCTCGACTGCCGGCACCTCAAGGAAAAAACCAGCTCAGCCTCCTCCTCACATGAGTAGTCTACAAGTAATGAGCCCCCCCACCACACCCCCACCC
>OLKM01005903.1:0-15629 GCA_900291075.1 Melanogrammus aeglefinus | reverse complement strand
GGGGTCATTTAGTTTGGTTTTCTTGTCGGTTTCCTGATCCTGTGTCCGTTTTCCTTTTTAAATCAGGGAAAATACCTCAACCCGGAGCCCCAGTTTCTCCAAGCCCGCAGCACGGACCCCACCTCCTCGCCCTCCTCCACCTCTCCTCCTCCTCGTCTCCTCTCCTCCTCCTCCTTTCCTCCTCCTCCGTTACATATTACATGCGTCCGCACAGAGTCACGCAGCCTCCTCAGGCCAAAAGCTTCCTCGTGTCCTCGTCCTCGTCTCTTCCTCGGTCGTCCGGGCCGCGGCGGGGAGGCCCTCCGGCCTCGGAAACTCAGCGTGGGGCAGCGGCGGCGGCGCGCGGGGGCCCTTTGGGCCGGGGCCGACCAGAACCCGGTGGGGCTGCCAGCACGCATGATGCTGAGGCAGCGGACGCGGCGGGTGGCGGCGGCCTGCATACGGAAGCGCAAGGCGCCTCGCAGGAGGGCGATCACTCGGGCCGCCGGACAGAACACACTGCGTCACACCTCGGGGACCGACGGCCGCCCCCCTCCCTCGCGCTTCTCCCCTCCCCTTGGGCCTCGTCAACGCCCACCCTCGCCCGTCGTTTCCCACGGACCGACCAACGGCAAGTCTCTTGCCCGGGCAGGCCCCGCCCCCAGCCCTCCCCCTCAGAAACCCTTCGCGGGCACAGCCTGTCATACCAGCGGCTCCACCCCCCTGCCGACGGTCCCCCTCGCAGACCGAGGCCACAGCACGCACGCCGCCACTAACTTGTTCACGGCCCCGGGACCCAGGGGGGGCCCGGGGCCGCAGGTTGGGACGGGCCTGGGGGGCAGGGACTTTGAGCACCGGGCCGTATGGTGAAGAACGGCAGGCGGGGAACAATAACAATGGCGACCGCTCGCCCTCCGCCACAGCCGTCGGCGCCCGCCCCCCCCCTCCTCGGCGGGCCTCCTCGTCCCCGCGCTCCACTTCTACCCCGGAAGGAGAGCAAAGGGGGACCGCTGGGAAGATTGGGCCCCCAGAGTTGAGGCCCGGCCCTGGCCTTCTATGACACCCAAGTGGGGGTGAGGCGGAGTCCTCCCCTTCTTACGGGTGGGACTCTCCCCCCCCCCCCCCCCTCAGGGGGGGAGAGTCACCGCTAGAGGGGGTTAGGGTCCTCCTCTGCTCCTGGGGAGGAGGACGTTTGTCGGGCCGTGGACATTGGTCAGCAGTATCAAATTACTTTTTCTCAAGGAATCTTGATTCATGCTAATATAAAGGGAATTTCTAGTAACCATGATTTTACACTCTCTTGAGTGTTATCCTTTTTTTATTTATGGATGTCTTCTAGATTAACATGTGCCATTATCTTTGGCTAAATGTTATTAACAGGGTGTTGGCAGCGTAAAACCTTAGGGACTCTTCTTCTTCTAATCCCACAGCCAAAACTGCACCTTATGGAGTGCCTGCCTTAACGCCACTATGGGAGCGCTAGCACAGGTGTGTGTGTGTTTGGTTTGTGATCTTGTGGTTCTTAGTGTCTGATTTCGACGTGTGTGTGGTGTGTGTGTTGTGTGTGTGTGGTGTGTGTGTGTGTGTGTGTGTGTGTGTGTGTGGGTGTGTGTGTGATGTGTGTTGTGTGTGTGTGTGTGTGTGGGTGTGTGTGTGTGTTGTGTGTGTGTGATGTGTGGTGTGTTTTTCTGTTGATAGGGATGATGTTGTGGGGGTGTTTTCTGGTGAATTGAATTTTTAGAATACCTCAAGCCCATCTGGTTTGCTGCTAAATTTAAAACATGGACTCAAATGTCCTTTCACTCTGGACTTGGTTTTGTTCTGCACTTTGGACGTCTTGCATTTTCTGACCACTGGCCCAAGTTGTACATTAGTGCAACATCAGATAAACTGTTTATCTTGGACATAAGTAGCATGGTCCCATATTTATTTTTTAATCAGTTAAAGTTGAAGCGATAATATTGCTTTTTAACTGTGTGCGCACTCTAAATATAACATGTAAGATTCTAAACGGGAGGAGAAGTCTTTCCACTGGTGCTGATGCCGAGACTCCCCGGGGCGGTGCCCCACAGGTGTGGATGACCCTGCGGACCGGTGCAAGAAGTAATTCAGGTTAATCGAGTGGGTATTGGAACAACTAGTTACCAAACTATCCCTCGAGCCCGAATGGGGCTAGTTACTCAATAGCCATGAGGGCGAGAGGGATACTTGTTTTAGTAAAATTCAACTGGTAGTAGGGCGGTAAAAATTGAACATGATCCAGAAATTGAATTTATGAGCTTATAAATCGTCAGAATCATCCAAGCAAGGCGCCGCCATTGTTTGGTGTTTACAGCCGGCCGTTTTCGCTACAAAGTAGTGCTACTCTAAACGTTTATGCTACGAGTAGCTCAGCCAATCAGAACGCAGCATTAGTGATAGCCACTTCGTTGAGTTTAACCAGATCAGTGTTATCGATGGTTTTAAGAACTCAATTCAGCGGAAGCGGTATGGCGTTGCGATTGGCGACGCTACCATCCCGGAACGCTGTTGCCTCGCCTCTTGGCGCGCGTGGCCTGCGCCGCTGGTCCCCGTCTCCAAAACGATTTCCAGGCAGGAAGTGCATCGGGACTTACCGTATCAAGCCGACGCCCCACCTCATCGATCCGCGTCGACCACCGCCTGACCGGGAGCCTCCACTCCACCGGCGGAGGAGGCTCCGCCCGAGCTGTGTTGGACCATTCCGCCCTGGCCGGCGGAGGTATGCTCACACGGGCACACTGACGACCTTGTCTAACCACTCAGTCGGAGGGACAGTAATCTTGCAGTGATTTGATCGACATTTCGCCTGTATCTTACTTTAAGTGTTGTGCCCTTCACTTGATACGTGCTGTGTTTTTGAGGGCCCTGTGTGGATGGACGTCAAGGGGGCTTGTTGCTCGTCTCCACCTGCACCGCCCGGTGAGTGAGGAGCCGCATCTAGACGCGGAGAGATGCCGTCGACGTAGAGTTACAGCCGCTGCCAGCGGAGGGTTCAGGCTCGGGCGCGTGTACACGACTTCTGGCTCTCCGTGTGGATGCGCACGGTTCTCGGTGATGGCCTCGCATGTCATTGCATTGGGTCTTACCCTGCTGATCTCTCTGTTGTCTCTGTCCTGGAACAAGTACGTGGACGCATTTCAACTTAGTAGTACTTTTTGTACGCTACAGTTATGTAGGGCAGGCCCGTAATGCTTCTTTGATCACGATGTTGGTGATTTTTTCATAATACTGTTTATATCGTCTTCTCCTCAAGGTCTGTTTTCTGGCATCCTGTGTGCTTGTCCTTGCGTAAGGTCAACACTATATTCTTTTGGTGACCACATGGACACTGGCTGTGCCTTCAGGACGTGTTCTCCAGACCCCTGGCCTAACGGTTTCAATTCACTCCAATCGGAGTTGCTTTTGGATTGCTTCTCAGAAGAAATTCAGATTAAGATTATCACATTTTATAGTCTTGTAGCAGCTTTCCAGGAATGGTTTCCTCTCATCTTGGTTGGCTGTAGCCCTACCCTTTATTAATTCCTCCTCCTTTTCGTGTTCTCTGCTCGAATGGCGTGCCATTGTTAACAATAATCGAATGACATGGGACGAGAACAGGATTAAGTGACCGGGCTCACGACTTGTTAGTTTCGATTAGGTTACAGGTTTCACCATATTAGGTTTAACGTTGAACTAACACTACAAATAGGGAGCAGCAACTGGTGTTGGTTGTCGTGTGCATGTTAAATGCCCAATCCTCCCTAAATGGACCTAATCAGAGACGTGAAGTCTTCCTCAAGTAGGCTATAAGCACTTTGCGAGAATGTCTACTGGGAGATAAAGCTGCCTGCTACAAGCAAATATCTTTAACGCTTTAAATTCTGTGGTGCGTATCCATTTCCTTACCATCATCCACTTGAAGCTCCACGGTCTGCACATGTCTAGTTTCAACTGGTTCTTGGATTTCCGTTTGTCTCAAGGGGGATTGTCTCTTTCATACAGCACTTTGTTCTACAGGTGGGGAAGACATCAGCAGTATCTGTGCGTGCCTAGCTCGGTAACAGTATTTTTAAAACATTTGTGATTTGCACACAGCATTTTTGTAATAGCATTCACAGTTGCTGGTACCACTTACACTTTCTTTTCTACACATTCTTTACATATTGAAATATTTACTTTGATCTTGTACTGTTTGCTGCTCTGTCGGCTGTTGGAGGAACCAAGCCTCATCTTCTTCTTGGTGTACTTTGCACAATAAGATGTATAAAAGTGTTTATGATTCTCCTCGTGCTACTGCGGGCAGGACCGTAACGGTTCTCCTCTCCTCCCGCAGTTCACTGCCCGTGTGCCTGCGGAGAGCGTGCTGTCTGGTTCTCTGCACGAGGGCAGGCCCCTTCTGCTTCAAGTCGCGGCAGGGCAAAGTGCGCCTGCACTGGTTCCTCCAGACGCTGCTGCTGGTGGCTCTCCACCAGCCGGCGCCACCTTCATCGTAGCCAGCAAGAACAATGTCGGACCTGCCCACCTGGCGTCCTGGCACAGGCCTGCTGGGCGTGGCCACCCTTCCTCAGCTCCACCCTCTTCCAGCTGGCCGGCCGGGCTGTGCGCTGCTCTTCCCAAGTGTCCTGCGCCTCCCGTGTCGGCCGCAGCGGCTGAAGCTGTACCACGCCACCTGCCGCCTGCCTGGTCTAACCTGCTGTGGCCACGGCCACTGTGTGTTCCGCCATTTTCTCCGGACTGGTTCAGCGCCACGGTGCGCGGGGCGCCTGGTGGGCCCTTCCTCCGCTGCTGCGCTGTTCCCCGACCGCCGTGGTGATGAACCAGATACCCAACGCCCTACCTGCCCACGCCAAGAAGTCAGCCAGCTACTGTGGTGTTGTGTGTGTGTGGTTGTGGTGTTGTGTGTGTGTGTGTGTGTGTGTGTGTGTGTGTGTGTGTGTGTGTCTGCTCTGGCAGCCCCTCGCTGGTGAGCTCGATCTTATCTAAGGATTGCTCCTGTGACCGCACGGTGAAGGACCGCAGTTTACAAACGTAAACACAGCAGGAGTTGAACTTTGCAAACGGAACAGGTGGTGCACCGCTACTTGCGTTCTTGCACTCTTCTATAACAAAGCAAATACGACTAAAAGCACAGGCTGCGCTTGGGTGGGTTTCCCAGGGATGGATGGGTTGGGGTTTGAACCCAGGAGTTGGGTGGGGTGGGGGTGTGTGTGTATGTGTGCGTGTGTATAAAGCACCGCTCCTGTCAATGCTCTGCTTGACTTTGTGATTTATATTAAACTTTTGATGGGGCATTATGATTGATCCTAGCCAGCATAAATTTTTATGTTTTTGCTCTCTACCTCATAACACTAGTTTGTTTGCCCTGCGGACATGATTTTGTCCGTGATGGGATCTTGGATAATCTTCCTCCCTGTTTTTACTAACTTCTTTGATCAATCTAATAGTTAATCAATCCGTGACGTATTTAATTATTGAGCCAATAATTAATATTGAGAGCCAAAAGTCTGCATTTAAAACGGCAAACTTTGAAGAAATTGTGTGTCTGGTGGAAAGCTCTCGTCCATATCAAGTGAAGGAGAATTTAAAGTTTCTCCAAAAATGGAAGACTGAATTGGATGGGAGTCGAGATGATTGGAAGACCAACCTTTTTTAATATGCTTATCAGGACAAACCCTTCAGCTCAGAAGGATTTATTTATTCAGTACGGGTAAATGAGTGATCTGCCTTGTGTAAAAACTGCCAGCGCCCTTTTTATTATACCTATCAAATAAACGCTTTTTTGAATGTGTTATTCTGCTGTTGCCCTTAGTTATTTGTTGTTGCACCAAATAATTGGGTCACTTTCCATCCTCCTCATAGTTAAGGGTGTCTCTAGCACTAAGTGTTTATTTAGTGTGTCGCAAGTAACTAGGAATCTGGGTGTTCCCACCTTCGTATAAGGGTTTATGGTAGAGCTGTGAAACATCTCATTAAAGTGGGCACAGGTGCAACCAGCCAAACTTTCCCTACAGGTCCAAAAAGCTGTTCTAGAAATGAAGACAGGAGATGCAGCAACCATGCATGAGCAGCCAGGGGCAGAGTGCTAGACAGTGTAGAATGCTTGCAGTGAATTGATCTAAATACCATAAATTGTGGATCTGTTTACTTTAATGAATTTAATGTTTGATACTTCTGTCACAATAACACAATCTTATGGGTTAGTTGTCAAGACATTATTTTGCAGATTAACACAATGATCTGCGTTTATGACTCCCTGTTACATCTGTCCCCTGTAGGTCAGGGTTGGACTAAGTCTCCGATCTTCATGGTTACTGCAGGCCTTATTGCAGGCCTGTGTTGCACAGGAGCTTAATCCTTCTCTCCATGTTTTTGTTTCACTCTGGAAACAATGAGCTGACTGGTCCGCAGTTGAACTTAAAGGTCTAAAGAAGGGTTACATAGTGAAACGCTAATTATACAGTGATATACTGGGACCCTAACCCGTTTAGTGATTTTAGGTGAGCCATACCTGGGGAGCAGCGGCGGTGCAAGGGGGGCTAGAAGGCCGAAGCTCCCCCTGAAAAAAGGCTGGAGCCCCTCAAGCCCCCCCTCCCTGTAATGATATGACACGGGAGCTTCTTGTTTCACCATTGAGGGAGCTTTTATTTTGTTCACAATGTTGAAGCATGACTTAAAAAATTCCAGACAGGGACACGCGAGTGGTCGCAAAGCGGTCGTTTGCGACCAAAATTCAGTTTGGAATTAACAAAATCTTTAACAAGAACGAACCGACCTGATTCTTCTCCTCGATCATTCTCAGACTTGACTCTTCCCAGACCCACTAGTCGCTGAGTCGCTGAGCCGCTGTTCGTTCACTGACTGTGAGTGGGGAAGAGGGAAGAGACTTAGTGAGCACGAGTGCAATAATACGATTAAATATCAGTGAAATGGTAATGGTGGGGTAATAAATGGATATAATATTTTGATTGTCTCGTCGCAAATCTGTCTCGTTCTTTCATGGTCCGTTCTCATGCACATGACCCGGCACCGCGGAACCTCGACCGGGATCAATTCATCAGTGGGGGGTGGCCATCTTCACAATAGTGTTAAGGTACTTTTAACCCAAGAAAATTCAAATAAACATAACTGTACATAATTTACTTTTAAGCTCCCTCATTGTAAGTCTATTATCTTGTTTGATATGTTGAACATCCCAATAATCAACTGAACCACCCCCCATCCCGCTGAGTTTGGTTTAAAGTTGTAATGTGACCGTTGTTGATTGATAACCAACTTTCATGATTGTTTCAGAATAAGAAGGAGGGAGGAGCTGAGTCTGGCTGACTCAGCTGAGAACCGTGTGCATTCCATATTTCGATTCACCGCTTACCGGAAAGGCGCGAATGAATTTCTGACGATTCTTTCTTGGCAAACTGTCCGACGCGAACTGAATCAAGGAAAATAATCATGAAATCCATCACTAAGAGGCACATCATAACTGAAACTTGTTCTGTGCTGTCTATAGGTGAACTCAACCGTAACAAGAGGGGGGCTGCCACCAAGTGGACCCAACTGATAATGTTTTAATTACACTGCACGTTATCAACATCCCTCCCTCCCTCAAGCAGATTCAAAGAAGATTCTCTAATTATGTTTTTTTTGCTGTGTTGAGTGTTGTGAGGTAAAACCTATTGAGTCTCTCAGTTCCATCTTGCATGTGGTTGTGACAGTACCCCATATGGTGACACGTAAACATGAACAGACCAGCACAAGTGTCCTCTCTGGGTCATAATGCTCAAAACACCTGAACTGACTGCATTTGTTCTTTGGATCTTTCAAAGGCTGTTTGTGGCGCGTCTCCCCACTGCCAATTTGCATATTTTGGAGCAGTTGTGCACCGGTGGTGTGAGGACAGTAGACAGATTTGGTAGGAACTTGTTTATAACAGTCAGTCGCAGATATGCCTTCAACTCTGTCATATTTGACGGTGAGGGTGCCTCTTTGATCGTTTCCACCTTCTTCCACCACTTCCCCACTCATGGACACAGACTTGGTCCTCTTGAGCCTTAGACCGGCATCCAGTAGCCGTTTCAGCGGTGGGTCCGTTGAAATAGCTGGTCATGATGAAACGCAAAAGGAAGCATCTGTTATGTGAACAAGCCCTTTGTGTGTTATTTATAGTTACATACTTTTTTGCTTTCTTCATCCACTGGAATCTGGTGGCTGGTGTAACTCAGATCTAACTTTTCTGTCCACCTGAAGGGGCAAACAGGTCCTCAATTCTGGGGAATGGATACCGCTCAGGCTTTAAAGATCTGGTTCACGTGTCAATTTTGTAGTCTCTGCACAAGCCTTGCTTGTGTCATCTGGGGCTTACAAACAGGGACGGCCCAGCGCTGCCACTCGGCATATTTTACTGGTTCAAATATCTCTCCTGGGCAGGAGACGGTCGAGTTCAGCCTCAACTCTTCCTCTCATGGCGTACGGGATGGGTCTGGCTTTAAAAAAACCTTTGGGGCTGCCTCCTTGTCCACATATATTTTGATGGGGGGCCTCTGAATCTCCGTAGTTCATCTTTGAAAACCTCCCCATATCACCCAGTACCTCCCCAAAGGTCTCTTCTCTGACCTGGAGTATCTGTGGCTCTGGCCTCCCAGTGCCTTGTATGGGGTCTCTGTCTGTTACGGCCTCCAAACTATTATATAAAGTACTCAGTAGCTCAAATTGGAGACCCCAACATAAAAGCAGGACCCAGAAAGTACAGATGCTTGTTTAACGGGTTTTATTAACCCAAGTTTTTTCCCACCAGGAAACAAACATCCTCAAATGAAAACATAGCTGCTCATACAATACAAATATCCTTTACCAAATAAAGAGGTCCGCAGAACAAAAGGGACCTGGAGATGCCGGACAAACTCAGCAAAATGGAGGGGGGGCCAGGCCACCCCCTATAGGGACGTCGAAGCTGGCCCCCCTCCCTGCCTGACAACCCCAAACTATAAACTAGGTATGCCTACTAAACCGAAAAAGTAGGACTGCCGGCCATCCCCAGGCCTAAATCGGAGATAACTGAAAGAAAGGGTATTTCAACAAGCATGTTGTGGGACTGAGGTGTTGCCGGGTCTGGTATTCCACCAGCAACTGACTTTCTGGCTTTATACAACAGGCTGGTAATGATCTCAGATTTGCTGCAGGTGTGTCAGCCTGAGTGTGCCAGCCTGATGAGGAAGGAAAGACATGGGGTTTAGGCACAGCACAGTGATTGGATGTCATGGCATGGAGTGAGTCATGGCCACACGCAACACCCCCACCCTATGATTGCGAATACCGGGAGTGCAACGTGAGGTCATTCACTCATCAGAAAAAGAGCGTGACAATGTGTCGGCCAGGACATTATTCTTGCCACGGACATACCTGACCTCCACATTGAAATACGGCAAGAATATTGACCATCTCATCAACCTTCGGTTTGTGTTCCGCATTTGGTTCAGAAAAATGAGAGGGTTATGATCGGTATATACGAGCGTAGGTTCACTAGAAGAGCCTACATAAACCTCGAAATGCTTTAGGGCCAAAATCAGCGCAAGCGCTTCTTTCTCAACTGTGGAATACACACGTTGATGCCTGTTGAATTTTTTTGAGTAATACGAGACCGGATGCTCAATCCCATCATCCCCATCTTGAAGTAAGACCGCACCTGCCCCGGCATCACTTGCATCCACAGCGAGTTTGAATGGCCGCTCAAACACAGGTGCCGCAAGAACTGGAGCATTAGTTAACAAGGCTTTTATACCATCAGAAGAATGCTGACAGCTCGGAGACCATTTGTACCGTATTTTTGGGATCAACAGGTCGGTTAATGGGGCTGCGACGGCAGAAAAGTTCTTAGAGAAACTTCTATAGTATCCTGCCATTCCCAAATACCGCATGAGGCCACGGCGAGTGACAGGAGGAGGAAATGAGAGGATAGCTTCTACTTTAGAATTGACAGGCTTAACTTGACCCCGACCCACGATTTTGCCGAGGGATGTCACTGTAGCCTGCCCGAACTCACACTTGCCAAGATTAACAGTGAGATTGGCCTCGCTCAATCTGCCAAACACCGCCCGAAGCTGTTGCATGTGTTCCTCCCATGTTTTGGAATAAACAACAATGTCGTCCAAATAAGCCTCGCAGCCCGATAGACCCGACAGAACCGTGTTGACTAAACGTTGGAATGTTGCTGGAGCGTTTTGGACCCCAAATGGCATTACGGTGTACTCTAGGAAAGCGTCAGGGGTCACAAAGGCAGATATGACTTGAACCCTAGGCGTTAATGGCACCTGCCAATAGCCCTTTAGTAGGTCGAGTTTTGTGACATGGCACAGCCAACATTATCAACACAATCATCTATTCTAGGCAGAGGATAGCAGTCAGGTTTTGTGACCCCGTTCACTTTACGATAATCGGTGCAAAACCGATCCGAGCCGTCAGCTTTTGTAGCCAAAAGACAGGGTGAACTCCAAGCACTTATGCTAGGCACAGCTATGCCGTTTTCCAACATGTAGTTCACCTGTTTTTGGAGACGAAGCCTTTTCTCAGGGTTAACGCGATAGGCGTGTTGTTTGATTGGCGGAGAATTATCAACATCAATGTCATGCTGCAACACATCCGTGCGAGTCGGCACATCTGAAAAAGAGTTAAATTAGAGCCAATTAAACCGATCACGTCCTCACGCTGGGACTGAACCAAATTTGGAAGACAACAATGAAGATTAGAAAGCATTTCTGAATTTTTTAGTCGCCCATGAATTACATCACTGGATATACCTACAATATCATCTTGGTCATCCTGAGATTCAGGAGGAGGAGCACTGGCATTGTTGGACAGCGCCAGAGTTACCTTGTCACCATCAGCAATTCCCACACTGGACAGCTCCGGCCCCACACTGACCTCTGGACCATCAGAAGGCGTGAAAACAGACTGAGACTCCCTGTCAAAATAAGGCTTTAACATATTAATATGACACAGCCTACTACGCCGTCGACGTTCAGGGGTGTCGATGATGTAGTCCCGATCGCCCACCTTCTTTTTGACTTGGTATGGGCCGCTATAACGAGCCTGCAGAGAGGAGCCAGGAATAGGCAATAGAACCAGCACTTTATCACCATGACGAAAACCCCTGCTTCTTGCACCCTTGTCAAACCATCTCTTCATTTTGCCCTGTGCAACGGTCATGTTTTGTTTTGCCAATTCACAACGCGGTAGCAGACAGTGAATCTGAAACGGAACTTTGACACATAGTCGAGCAGATTTTGAGGTTTGCTATCACCCAGCCACTTCTCCTGCAAGAGTTTAAGGGGCCCTCTCACAGTGTGTGCAAACACCAGCTCGGCGGGACTAAAGCCGAGGGATTCCTGTACCACCTCACGAGCGGCAAAGAGGAGGAGATGGAGCCCTCATCCCAGTCCCTGTCAAACTCAAGGCAGTAGGTGCGCAACATAGACTTCAATGTCCTATGGAAACGCTTGATGGCTCCCTGACTCTCAGGGAGTGATAAGCGCTCGAATACAAATGAGTGATGTTAAGCTGTTTCATAACTTGTGCAAAAACACGCGACACAAAATTAGTTCCCTGGTCGGACTGTACAATTTTGGGAAGGCCGAACACAGAGAAGAACTTGACCAAAGCTTTAACAACAGCTGGAGCTGTAATAGAACGCAAAGGAATGGCCTCTGGAAAGCGAGTCGCTGTACACATTATAGTTAACAGGTACTTGTTACCACTCTTGGTGCGATGAAAAGGCCCAACACAGTCAATTTGCACACGCTCGAACGGCTCACCAATAACAGGGATTGGATAAAGTGGATATGAGGCGATGGCTTGAGTTTTAGCAACCTGGCACACATGACAAGTTTTACAATAGTGACGCACGTCACCTTTTAGCCCTGGCCAGAAAAAGTACCGCAAGATACGATCAAAAGTCTTAATAATTCCTAGGTGACCAGAAAGTGGATTATCATGTGCTAGTTTCAGAATTTCACTTCGATATGTTTGAGGGATAACGATCTGTTCCATCACTCCCCAACTATCATGGCCACATAACTTTGGAGGTGTCCACCTACGCATGAGCACGTTACCTTTTAGGAAAAACCCTGCTGACAAATCATCTAACTCTTCTCCTGAAATCACACATTCAAAGAGAGGAGCTAGTGATGCGTCCCGCTTTTGATCGGCAACCAGCTGCTCACGTGACATGCAAACCTTGGAGTCAAGTTGAGGCAAAACAGAAAGGGCAGGGACCTCTGGAGAGGTGGCTGGGGAAGCTGAACAGTCCACCAGAAAACTGTCGGACAGTTCCACCTCAGCCTCCAGTTTTTGACGCTCTGCCATTGCCCGCGTCACGGCACAAACAAAAAACACTTTGGGAAATTTCAATGCCAAATCGTCAGAGTTTTCTGGCAGAGGAACAGTAATTACCTCTGGATTAATGAGCATTTTACCACCAGTCAAATCATTGCCCAAGAGCAGAGTCACCCCCTCGATTGGTAGTTGTGCACGGACCCCCACCTTAACGCACCCCTTGACCAAATCTGACTCAAGATAGATGTTATGAAGCGGCAGGCCCACATATCGCATATCAAAACCTCTAATGAGCACATCTGATTTAACGGCAGATTTATCTGAAAATGGCAACACATGCTCCAAGATTACAGATTGGTTGGACGCAGTGTCCCTGATGATATGAACTGGTACCTTTAAGTCCCCCTCTGTCAAGGAGACAAAACCCTTCATTAAAAAGGGCTGGAATTCAGGGTCAGGAGTGCGCACCGGCTCTGCTGAAGCTGAAATCAAAGATTCACTTTTAATTAACACAACAGATTTCGGTGGTTGAGACTTGTTCTTAAGAGTAAAGCATTTGTTAATGGTGTGACCCATTTTCTTACAATAACTGCAAGTTGACCTCTCCTTCACACCCTCCCCACTGTCTGACTTTCCAAGCTTCTCTTCACCCTCCCGCTTAACAAATGGAACCCAGGTTCTTCCTGGAACATTGTCTGAGTGAGAAGAGCTAGATTTGCGCCATGAGGAGTAAGAACTACGCTCCGACACAGGAGTCCTCTCAAAACTGTCCTTGTGGGTGAGCACATACTCATTCGCAAGGACAGTTGCAGCTGCAAGTGTCAAAGCCTTTTGCTTATTAATATAGGTTGCCAGCCTATCTGATAAACAGTTTTTAAACTCTTCTAGCAAAATGAGCTCACGTAACTGTTCAAACTCTGTTACTTTAGATGCATGACACCAGCGGTCAAACTGAGCCTCTTTCTGACGACCAAACTCAGAAAAGGTGTGATTTTCTGGGCGGATCTGAAGAGAAGCATTAAAAAAGCCAAAGCGGACCATAAGAGGAAGATAGAGTCCCACCTGTCTAGCAACAACTCACGGGCGGGGTGGCAGGGCATTCATGACATCACGAACTACAGAGGCTGCCCTACTACAACAACAGGAGACCTGAGTGCGACGCTAGCAGAGGAGCTAAATTGCTTCTTTGCTCGCTTTGAGACATCACAGCAACACTCATCAGCCCCTGCCCCCTGCCCGCCCCCCCCCTCCCTCTCTTCCCTCCAGTTCCAGTCCCTGCACCCCCACACTCACTGTAGGTGAGCACGAGGTCAGACGGGTGCTCCTGGCAGTGAACCCCAAGAAGGCTGCTGGCCCAGACGGAGTACCAGGGAAGGTGCTCAAAGCGTGTGCCCTCCAGCTCACACACATCTTCACCATAATCTTTAACCTCTCCCTGGCCCAGGCAGTCATCCCATCCTGTTTGAAATCCGCCACTATTCATCACCGGTACCGGAAGAAGTCTCCTACCACAAGCGGCCTGAATGATTATCGCCCTGTGGCTCTCACACCGGTAATCACAAAGTGCTTGGAGAGATTGGTCCTTCAGCACAATCAAGGACTATCTCTCCCCCCAGGCCTTCGACCCCTACCAGTTTGCATATCAGGACCAAACAGATCCACTGAGGATGCCATCGCCGTAGCCCTCCACTCAGCACTGTCACATCTGGAGCAGCAGCAGAGCTTACGTCCGGATGCTCTTCGTGGATTACAGTTCTGCTGTTCAATTACAATAATCCCGGACATTCTCATAACCAAACTTATCACTCTCGGCCTCCCCCCCCTCACAGTGTGCCTGGATAAAAGGGACTTCCTAACCAACCGGCCCCAGACTGTGAGACTCGGCCCCCACCTCTCCTCCACACGGACACTGAGCACCGGCTCCCCACAGGGCTGCGTGCTGAGCCCCCTCCTGTACTGCCTCTACACCCATGACTGTAGTCCTGCCAACAACAGCAACTTGATTGTCAAGTTCGCGGACGACACCACCGTGGTAGGACTCATCGAGGCGGCGTACAGAGAGGAGGTCCTGAAGCTGGCAGCCTGGTGTTCAGAAAACAACCTGGCTCTGAACACCAGGAAAACCAAGGAGATCATCATCAACTTCAGGAAGCTCAGCACTGACCCCCCCCCCACTCCACATCAACGGGTGAGTGTGTGGAGAGAGGGTCCACACCTTCCGGTTCTCTCTGCGTCCTCATCTCCTCTGACCCTCACCTGGACTTGAAAAACACCACAGCAATCATCAAGAAGGCGCAGCAGCGGTTACATTTCCTGAGAGTACTCAGGAAGTACAACCTGAACTCCTCTCTGCTGCTGGCCTTCTACCGCTCATTTATTGAAAGTATCCTCACCTACTGCATCACAGTCTGGTACAGCCAGCTGCCACCATGGCAGACAGGGAGAGGCTTCAGAGAATCATCAAGGGCCAGCCCAGAAGATCATTGGCTGCCCCCTCCCTCCCTGACGGACCATATTCACCTTCCCGCTGCCTCACCAGAGCAAAAAAACATCACAAGGACAATACCCCACCCTGGCTTCATTCTTGTTTGACCTGTGTTGCCCTCAAGGAAGGCGCTACAGGGTGCCATCAAATCCAAAACAAATAGACTCAAGAAACAGTTTTCTTTCCCACAGCCATTATCACTCTGAACTCACACATGCATTGACGCACACAGACACACCCTGGACTACCTCAATACATATTGCAATACACCAAACTACCTCACATACTGTGCAATATACACAAATTCGCTGTGTTATATACTGTGCATATAATTTATTCTATCTATTTATTTTATATATTATTGAAAGTGTTTTATATTGTATTTTTAATAGTATTGCTTGTTTGCACTGAAGGGGGGGGAGGGCTTAAAATTTCGTTATACAGTGGTATAATGACAATAAAGGCATTCTGATTCTGATTCTGATTGTCTAGCTTTTTATACCGGCGAAACTTTTGCCTATAGGCTTCAGGCACCAATTCAAATGCTCTAAGCACGGCAGCCTTGACTTTGTCATAGTCAAGACTGTCAGCTGGTGACAACGATGTCTATGCCTCCTGGGCTTTCCCAGTTAACACAGATTGCAAAAGTAACGGCCAAACCTTTTTGGGCCATTTCAAAGTGTCAGCCGTGCGCTCGAACAGAATGAAGTATTTATCAACATCCTTACCATTAAATGGAGGAATCATACGGATGCATTTGTTAACATCAAAGTCAGCTTCTGCACCACTGCCATGTCGTGGGGGAGGGTCCTGGTTCAGCTCTAGCTCTTTTAAGCGTATTTTC
>OLKM01005902.1:12500-15630 GCA_900291075.1 Melanogrammus aeglefinus | reverse complement strand
TGCACCATCAGCGGGCGGCGGTGGGCGCCCGCTGATGGTGCACTGGCCGAGTGTGTTTTGTCGACCAGAGTGGGCGATGGGCTCCCACTCTCCCCGACCGGGCAGAGTGGGAAAATGGGAGGATTAGCTCGGAGTCGTTACCTGCGTGGGGGAGAGGGGAGCCGCCCACAAACACTCCGGTGGGCCGGCAACCTGATCTATTCTGGGCCTCTGATGGTTTTATAGCTGTAGTCCTTTGTAGTCCTAGTATACGTATGTAGACTTAACCTTAGAATGGAAAACAGCTGGCCAGCTATTTATACTGTGGTTGTACTGGTCAGCTCCCAGGGTCCACCCGTAAACACTGGCTGTACTGGGCAGCTCCATATAAGTGCAACATATAAGTGGCAAAATATACAAAGGTAGAATAATGAATGACACTGAGCAGAACCTGAGTGGAGTTTCAGTTTATATTGATGTATAACCTGCCGTGGTCAACACCGGTTACCATGACAACACACATCCTCGCCATCACGTGTCAAATGACAAATGATCTCAACCATCAACAATAAATCACACAATTTTAAAACAAATGAGAACAATAATTCCAAAAACTTTAAAGGTGCCATGGCATGAAAATCTCACTTTATGAGGTTTTCTAACATAAATATGAGTTCCCCTAGCCTGCCTATGGTCCCCCAGTGGCTAAAACTGGCGTTCGGTGTAAAATTAGCACGAGGTGTTCTGCTCGCCTTTCAAAAAAACGGAGGCTCAAGCGAGCTGATTTGGAATGTGGTTTCCTATGTCGTCACACTGCAGTAAGCTCCTCCCCTTACTCTGCCTGGCCCGCCCAGAGACTTGGCCCGCCAATGAGACACGGCCGTGCGAGCGCCACGTACGTGTGTGTGTGTGTGTGTGTGTGTGTGTGTGTGTGTGTGTGTGTGTGTGTGTGTGTGTGTGTGTGTGTGTGTGTGTGTGTGTGTGTGTGTGTGTGTGTGTGTGTGTGTGTGTGTGTGTGTGTGAATACACACACTGTAACACAAGTGTTTCTTGTCGGCTCTTTGACGTCTCTTGTATTTCCACAACAAGGCTGTAGTGGGGGTTATCTCAGCCATGGTTGAGAAGGAATTGGGGCAAAGGAACTTTGGCTTTGACTCCCTGAAGTACATGAACTGCGACATGCTGCCGGTTGCCGTGAGGCACCACCGCCACGAAGTACCACCGCCCGGCAGCGGGCAGCCGGCAGCAGGCAGCGCGCTGTTCAGTCTACTTCAGATTGATGTGAAAGTGGAAGAACTAGAGACGTCGCAGAACCCGACGACGTCGCTTGTGATTCATAATATCGTCTGGAGGCGCACACAGCTTTGGCCGTGATAATATGTATTATATGATATAGCTAGCTATGTTTTATATGATATTATTTAGATATAGAGCTCCAGGACTGTAGCGCAAGTGTTGTACACTTCCTTGTTATTTGGATAACCGTTCTGCTTTTGGTGTTATGGCGCATAACACGTCGGACTCCCGTCTCTTGTATTTCTACAACGAGACTCGTAGTGCGGATTATCTCAGCCATGGTTGAGAATGAATTGGGGAAAGGAACTTTGGCTTTGACTCCATCAAGAACATGAACCACGACATGGAGGAGAAAGGGATTGTTGGCGGCGAATTCCGCTTGAGCCCCGCTTCCTGCTGCCGAGGGACCGCCGCCTCGGCGCTGCAGGAGGCGGAGGTGCCTAAGCGCTGCCCGGCAACAGCCTCTTTCTCCTCCTTGTTGCTGTTCAGTCTACTTCACATTGATCATGATTGATGTTGACGTGGAAGAACCAGGAATGTCGGAGAACCCAACACGGTCATTTGAGATACATAATATCGGCTTACACAGCTTTTGGCCTTGATAATATACAGTATATTATATGATATAGATATCTATGTAGGCTATATGATATTATTTAGATATAGAGCTCCAGGACTCCCGTGTGTTTACAGAACACGGCTAAAGGCTGTGTGCGCCTCGCCATTGTGATACATCCGCTGTAAACAGAGCGCATGGTACCGTGGCTGCAAGCTGCTCAGGGCCACACCCCACCCTCCTCCTTGACCCGCCTCTCTCCTCCTCATTTGCATTAAAGCTACAGACACCAAAACAGCGCATTTGGGGGAAGCTCAATGTGCGACTGGAGTGGCTTTAACTCTGCACCATGGCTGAATTTAGGGAACGTCTTTGAATATTGTGTTAGTGGCCCACTAATACCTATATTAAAGCATCCATTAAATAGCATGACATGGCACCTTTAAGAAATCAACCAATTGATTCAATCAATTGGTCTGGAGCCACCCTCTGGTGGACCTCCTGATCACAGACCAAGTCCTGCTACAGTCCTGCTACAGTCCTGCTGGAGTCCTGCCACAGTCCTGCCACAGTCCTGCTGGAGTCCAGCTGGAGTCCTGCTGGTCAGGACTTTGTGGTTCCTGGGACGTGGCCTCATGCCATGAGGTCTGAGGCTCCTCAGGGTGCACGCCCCCCCCCCCCCCCGCCTGGCCACCTAAGGCTTCTGTGGTGCATTGTGGGCAAAAGTCTTGCAACCCGCATGCCGCCCTATAGGACCGCTCGGACCCCCAGGACCAGGAGCCCCAGCCGGACAAGGGCCATGCCCACAAGCGGGCCGGCCTCCGCGGGCACCGGGGGGGGCGTTGCGGCGGGGCGGGGGGGCGGCAGGTGCAGCCGGGCCTCCCCTCCCAGCATGCCCCTGGCGTCGGCCAGTGCTGCTACGGCCGCCCAGCTGGCGTTGAGCTCCCCGCTGGCCAGGAGGTCGGCCACGCAGGCCTGCTGGTACACGTCCGGCACCGGGAGCACGGCGGAGCAGTGGGCCGCCGCCGCCAAACGGCCCGCCGCGGGCGGGGGGGGCAGCCGCTGGGACGGGGGGCACCCCCACACGCACAGCTGGAGGTCCCGCTCGGGGGCGAAGGCACGGGCGACGGCACGCGGCGTGCGGACGGAGAGCCCCAGCGAGCGGCCGCTCTGCCGCACCACCAGCAGTGTGCCGATGTGCGCCACGTGGATGGCGGCGTGCCGGCCGGGGTCCGTGGAGGAGATGAGCGGGCCACGGCCCCCCCGGCCCCCCGACACGGAGCCGTCGGCGAAGGCGGC
>OLKM01005902.1:2500-7500 GCA_900291075.1 Melanogrammus aeglefinus | reverse complement strand
TGTGTGTGTGTGTGTGTGTGTGTGTGTGTGTGTGTGTGTGTCCGCGTGTCCCATCTCAGGTCCTCAGTTACACCTTGATGTGCATGAGAACCTTTTTCCTGCGACTCTGGAAGTCCTCTGGGACCGTATCTAGAAGACATTAGACACCATAGCTCCTTCATCTGGTGCATATTTGTTTCACACATATTAACACATTAATTAATTCATGAATTCATTTCATTTTATTCAGGGGTAAATCATTGATCAGGAACACAATTCATTCCTCATTATTAATTTTATCTATTGGATCTATTCACTCATTCATTCATCGATCTAACGACAGACGGACAGACAGACAGACAGACAGACAGACAGACAGACAGACAGACAGACAGACAGACAGACAGACAGACAGACAGACAGACAGACAGACAGACAGACAGACAGACAGACAGACAGACAGTACCGTAGCACTTGCAGGCGGTAGCGGAGGTTTGACCAGATGATGTTCTCCTGGGAGAAGCAGAAGACCCCCCAACGGCCCCCCTCATGAGGTGTCCATCAGCACGCCGGAGTCCGCCACCATCTGGGCGCCTTCATACAGCCTCACCCTGCAACACAGAGACCCTCACACAGCCTCACCCTGACCCTCTCTCTCTCTCTCTCTCTCTCTCTCTCTCTCTCTCTCTCTCTCTCTCTCTCTCTCTCTCTCTCTCTCTCTCCTCTCTCTCTGCTCTCTCTCTCTCTCTCTCTCTCTCTCTCTCTCTCTCTCTCCTCTCTCAGGGCTCTCCCCCTATGTTGCCCTCCTGGGGTCTCTAGAGGGGGTCTCCACGGGGGTCTTACCGTATGTAGCCCACCTGGGGCCGGTGGCTGAGCTGCCAGCGGTAGGAGGTCTTGTCCTGCCACCCCAGGTTGCGGGGGTCCTTCCACAGCAGGGTGACCTCTCCAGCGGTGTCCCCGGTGTGCCACAGGGCGTTCCTCAGGTACTCCCCTGGACCCGTATAGTGCTCGACTGCACCGCTGGGATACAAGACTGACAGGTACGAGTGAGCTGTGGGAACATTGGACCTGAACGCTGAGGTTGATCAGGGCTCTGAGGTCGGGTCCAGTCTTGGGGGTCTACTCCAGTCTTCGGGGTCTACTCCAGTCTTTTGGGGGCAGTCCAGTCTTTGGGGTCTAGTGGTTCTCAAACTTGTTCTACTAGTGTACCCCCTCTCAGATGGGTACCCCCTTCACCGGCACAAACAATTTTGGGAGAAAAATAATGTATACAGGGCAGCTAGCTAAGGGGCTAGTGTACCTTGAGCTGCAGGGTGGGCTAGCAGCTAGCTAAGGGGCTAGCGTACCATGAACTGCAGGGCAGACTAGCGGCAAGCTAAGGTGCTAGCGGCGAGCTAAGGGGCTAGCGTACCTTGAGCTGCAGGGCGGGCTAGCGTACCTTGAGCTGCAGGGCGGGCAGGGCATTGGCCTTGAAGGGCGTGCTCTGCCAGTAGGTCTGCTCGCTCTGCTTCCACATCACCACGTAGAAGGAGGAGGAGTCCTGGTAGCCGAAGATGAAGCCAGCGTAGTCGTCGTCCGTGGCCGTGTTGACGTGGAAGGTCCCCTCAAAGTCCACGCCGTTGAACGCTGTGTAGCCTGGGGGTGCGTCAGGTTAGGGTAGAATGAGCCCCCCTGATATGGATCAACTCTCCAAAACCCTGCAGGGCGGAAAGCCCAACATTCAAAGCCCCATGCTCACAGATGGGAGGTTCCTTTTGAATTAGGATTCTAAAAACCTCCAGAATGTGTTCATTCTCACTTTATTGTCCATGACAATTGAACCCATCATGGTGAGATTAGTGAATTGCGTTGAAATTAAGATATCCTAGTTATCTCTGTTGTATACGGGGGATGGGTTAACTTAATGATTGTCAGTGCTTGGCACTTGGTTCTATGAACATCCGTACTGTACCGACAGAGATATATTGTTGTTCTCTTTCTTCTGACAAAAAATATATTGTGAGTCACTTTGGATAAAAGCGTCTGCTAAACGCCCTGAAGGTAAACATGGCTGCACAGCCGTGCTGAGGATTGACCAACAAACAGGCCGGGATGACAAGGATATCTGGGTACTGGGTAAAGCTGGACCCCAGTCCAGGTTCTTGGTTCTACTCCCTATACCCCCAGACGTCTTATTCCTTTGATGCAAACAGGTGTCACCCCTACCTCTTCCCTAGTGACTCAACAACAAACACCTGACCCCACAGTGAAGTCAGGCTCCCAGTGCAGCTGAACTGGAGCGGGGGAGCACTCACCGACAGCCAGGCCAGGGTCGCTGTTCATGGTCTGAACAATCTCCATTCCCTAGGAGTGGAGGAGACAGGCGAGTGAACCACGACACACAGAACACACACTGTACTGCAGACGGTGAAACACGACACACAGAACACACACTTTACTGCAGACGGTGAAACACAACACACAGAACACATACTTTACTGCAGACTGTGAAACACGACACACACAGAACACAAACTTTACTGCAGACTGTGGAACACGACACACACAGAACACACACTTTACTGCAGACTGTGAAACACGACACACACAGAACACACACTTTACTGCAGACTGTGAAACACGACACACACTTTACTGCAGAAGGGATCATCCTTGAGACCCAGGATGCCCAGACTTCATCACACAACTATCGTTGAACGGATTAACTCTGATGTCTGCTTCAGGAGTCCTGTTGTTGTCAGAGCACCCCCCCACTCATGTCAACTTAGTTTATCCTTCTCTAGTCATGTTTAGAGACTTATTTTGGGGCAGTTTTGTAATTCTATTGTTTGCTATTTTCAACCTCTGGTATTTTCTACTGCTGTCCGTTGTTTGATGCTGTGCTCCTGAATTTCACGTCTGGGATCAATAAAGTCTGAACTGACATTATCCTATCCAAGGGGGTCAAAGGTCACCTGGTTCAGCACCACCCAGTTGGGGTCAATCTGGGCGTCGCCCTCGGGGTCCAGGATGACCGTCTGATAGGCCCTGAAATCGGTCAGCGTGACCTCCGCACTCTCGGGGCAGGCGTCGTACAGATCCAAGACTGAGTCGTTGTCGAAGTCCCTCTCACACACGTCCCCCACGCCGTCACCTGGAGGGGGGGGAGAGAGTGAGGAGGGAGGGAGGGAGCGGAGGGGAGGGAGGAAGAGAATTGAATGAATGAGGTGGTCTTTACAGATTATGGGGTCTTTATGAATGAGGTGTTCTTTATAGATTAAGGGGTCTTCATAAAGGGGGTCATTATAGATTAAGGGGTCTTTATGAATGAAGGGGGTCATTATACATTAAGGGGTCTTTATGAATGAAGGGGGTCATTATAGATTAAGGGGTCTTTAAGAATGAAGGGGTTCAATTATAGATAAGGGTCTTTATGAATGGAGGGGGTCATTATAGATTAAGGGTCCTTTATGAGATGAGGGTTCATTATAGAATTAAGGGTCCTTATGAGATGGGGGTCATTATAGATTAGGGTTCCTTTATGACATGAAGGAGGTCATTATAGATTAAGGCGGTCTTTATGAATGAAGGGGTCATTATAGTTAAGGTCGTCTTTAATGAATGAAGGGGGTCATATATAGATTAAGGGGTCTTTATGAATGAAGGGGTCATTATAGATTAAGGGGTTCATTATAGATTAAGGGGTCTTTATGAAGAGGGGTGTTCTTTATAGATTAAGGGGTCTTTATGAATGAGGGGGTCATTATAGATTAAGGGGTCTTTATGAATGAAGGGGGTCATTATAGATTAAGGGGTCTTTATGAATGAAGGGGGTCATTATAGATTAAGGGGTCTTTATGAATGAAGGGGGTCATTATAGATTAAGGGGTCTTTATGAATGAAGGGGGTCATTATAGATTAAGGGGTCTTTATGAATGAAGGGGGTCATTATAGATTAAGGGGTCTTTATGAATGAAGGGGGTCATTATAGATTAAGGGGTCTTTATGAATGAAGGGGGTCATTATAGATTAAGGGGTCTTTATGAATGAAGGGGGTCATTATAGATTAAGGGGTCTTTATGAATGAAGGGGGTCATTATTAATTAAGGGGTCATTATTAATGAGGGTGTCACGGTAATCCTCTGTTACTGATCGCAACTTCAGAATCAGCCGATTCAAAACTCATTTTCTATCAAATGACCTGAAAAATAAACAAAAACGTTCAAATATATGATGAAGGTGATGAAGGTGAAAATGTGAGGATGTGATGAAGGTGAGGATGTGATGGTGAAAATGCGATGAAGGTGAGGATGTGATGAAGGTGAGGATGTGATGAAGGTGAAAATGTGATGAAGGTGAGGATGTGATGAAGGTGAGGATGTGATGAGGATGTGATGAGGATGTGATGAGGGTGAGGATGTGATGAAGGTGAGGATGAGGATGTGATGCGGATGTGATGAGGATGAGGATGTGATGAGGGTGAGGATGTGATGTGGGTGAGGATGTGATGAAGATGAAGATATGATGAAGGTGAGGATGTGATGAAGGTGGGGATGTGATGAAGGTGAAAATGTGATGAAGGTGAGGATGTGATGAGGGTGAGGATGTGATGAAGGTGAGGATGTGATGAGGGTGAGGATGTGATGAGGATGAGGATGTGATGAGGATGTGATGAGGATGTGATGAGGGTGAGGATGTGATGAAGGTGAGGGTGTGATGAGGATGAAGAGTGGTGTTAGTTCTTAATGAGTGACCCAGGTGTCAGCAGGTGTAGACGAGGTCATGTGACCGCACCGTCCGAGTCCTTCTGGTTGGGGTTGACGATGAGTCGGCAGTTGTCGTTGTCGTCAGCGACCCCGTCGTTGTCGTCGTCATGGTCACAGTCGTCGCCGAGGCCGTCGTTGTCCGAGTCGAGCTGGGAGCTGTTGGGCATGTCGGGACAGTTGTCCCGGGTGTCCTGGAGGCCGTCTCCGTCCCTACACACACACACACACACACACACACACACACACACACACACACACACACACACACACACACAC
>OLKM01005901.1:12500-15631 GCA_900291075.1 Melanogrammus aeglefinus | reverse complement strand
AACAGCTCTAAACTCATGGTCTTTAAAGTCGCAGTTGCAACATTCAACTAGCTCGTAGCTTAAATAACCTGGGACAAAATCTGTAGCCAATGCCAAAAAATATTGGGCAGCTCGTACCTCTCATCTGTTGTTCAGGGGAATTTAAACTATCTACACACTGAAAACCCTCTCCAACTCAACGCCATATTCAGTCAGCCAAGCTAGTGAGTTTTGTAACACGGCAGATGCACAGCCCGTTTGTGTGGAATGAACATATCATTGAGACAGTTTTTCTTTATTCTGAAAGTAATCCTTCCTCACTCACTGGCCCTGAGCACACTCTTACACATTGCGACTCTAAGCACACCCATGTATCCGACAAGAGAGTCCTCGCACTGTCTTGGTCAGAGTGGAACTAGTTTTGTTCCTCCATTCCAAATTTGTGCCACTCTTGTTCCTTGGGCGACCAGGGGTGACCACGGTGCTGACCAGACCATCTGATGATGGGGCCCCGCACCCTCGCTGCCTCAACGCCAACGTGCTTATCAAGGCCATCGACGTGTATGGGCAACTTTGCTTCAAGCTTTCATCTTCGGGCCATTCATCGAGTACGCAGTGGCCCCCACTTCTTCTGCAACGCTCAACCTACAACCGAGGTCGCATGGTAGGCAGGGGGCTGTTTTGTTTTTTAATCATACGACGCTATGTTCCACATCCAGCAAAGAAGCAACTGTGCCGTCGGTCACGTGGGGTCAGGCTGAGGGTTAGAGTGGTCATAATGGTTGCGAACTCCTCGTTCTTGTCAATCGTCAATTGGTGATCCTCTCATCATCATATAGTTATTAATTGTTATTTCTTTATATCAATTTCTTATTTGTCTTCATGCTTGGTTTTTTAACCCATTCAACCGTGTAATTTCTATACTGCAACTATTTTTTTTGATTTTTCAAGATAAAAATGCAAGGAAGTCAATCCATCCAGGGTTTCCTTAATGGCTCTAGCTCTAGCTGTATCCTACAACTCAAGCCCCTGAGGCTGCTGCTGGGAAAACGTATATTGCGCCGGTTAAAGTCGAAGCCTCAAGGCTAGCCCCGCTAGCCTGTTCTCCCCCGAGGTTCCATCGCTTTAGGTCTTTGCGTCTGAACCGTTCCTTCTCCCACTGCAGTACCGGCCACCGAATGCATGATGCATTGACGACGAGATGAACCGGCATCATCACACATCGCCCAGCATGCCACCGGGCAAGAGACGCAAGGGGCCAACGCGCGCCAAAAGCCGCCTGGCGCTAACGTGGCGCCGGTGGAGATGCCCTCAACCTCCAGCCCTCGGGGAGTAGCAGCCCAGGCGGAGGCCCCGCCCGAGGTGGCCCCGCAACTGTGTTCAACGTGCTGGCTACTGTCGCAAGGTGCTCGGCGGGCGCATGAACGCTTGCACGTAGAGACCCATACATAGACAACTACTCCGCGTCACCTCCCCGTCCTTCGTCATGGTCAACTGCCTCACTGGACCTACTAGTGTACTTCTAGCGGGACCTCGCTAGGGAGGCTCTCGGGTTTGGGGTCGATAGGGCGGTGTGCTGCACTATGTAGGGAGATAGACTGTGTGTGTGTGTGTGTGTGTGCGTGTAGGTATGTGTGTGTGCGTGCGTGTGTGTGTGGTTTTGTTCACTGTTCTGTTATTTTCCGTATTTTTCCACCATGTCGTGTGTGTGTGTGTGTGTGTGCGTGCGGTTCCTGTCTGGTGAGTGGCCGTAATCTGTATGGGTCGGGGCAAAGACAATGTATTCCGATTCATCGGGGGCCGATTCCCGCAGGAGGAAGTAGTGATGAATTATTTTCCTAATCTTTAATTTTTTGTAATCATTGGCCGATGGTGGATGTCTTTAAATTGCATGATCAACAGTGTGTCAGGGTCCACTGTAAGCTGAATACAACCTATGCGTTTGAGGCTGTGTGTACATGGTGTTGCAATGGCGTTGTGTCCTGTTCACAGAGACAATATTTGTGCCTTGATCCATTCAGTATTGTTATGTCCATTGGCTATCCGGACAGTTTGCATGGGCACCCCGTGCCTTTATCCATTCTCAATCTGTATGCAATGTAGGATTCTAGTTTGATAATGGGTCTGTTTGTTTTTGTTTATCGGTCTGTCCCCCCACCCCCACGCCAAGATATTTGCAATAAGCAGGTGGCAAGGCGTAAATCCCCTGCATGGGGGCAGAGCCATGTGCCAGCGCGTAATGGTGTGCGACCGTGGGCTAGCAGACCCTAGGTTCATTGTGAGACACTAGAGTGTGGTGGAGGGTGCAGTATTTCAACAGGATGTCATCATCCGGTGCATTATTCAGAAATTGCACAGATCTTGCCTCTGGCTTTGAGGACGTCTCGTGGCCGTTTGTCTCTGAATCGTAGCGTGTGGTGCGGGTCCACTGTCGTCGGGCTACCAAGAGAGAGGACATACTGCTCTGCAGTGCGGGAAAGACAAAAGATTTCATTTCAACTCTTCACTCTTTTTTCGGTCAATCTTCCTTTTGGAATGAATCTTTGACCGGTGGAGAATTGTTCGCCTCTTTTATTTTGGGTTGCTTTCTTTTAATGTATTCAAAGCAAAATCGTTCTCGTCAGCATGCAGTGAACGAGATTGAACATTACAAATTTCAAAGTGATGAAATAACGGATCAATCAGTTCAATGCAATGTTTATTTCCTACTTCTTACTATCAGTCATTTTCTGTGCTCATCCTCATGCTCAATTAATGCAAAAAGATCTTTTTTATAACGCAACGGCATAAAGACAAAGACGAGTCTCTATAGTTCAACACAAATTGCTTTTCATTCGTAAGGTACAGAGTATAATAACCATAATTTACCCAACACAGGATTTGCATTGTTAATTGAAAAGGCTTAATATTACTCCTTTCATGCAAAGTTTTGATATTTTTTAAAATTCAATCAATAGAAGTCAACAACAGCTTGCTTTTACTACTGATTTTAATTAATATTTCTTTTACTTGGCTTGATAATCCTGATTATGACTTTCCTGCTAATGAGCTTTTAATTTTTATATCTTAGTATTTTCTGCATGCTTATGCTGCGTCAATCTTCTTTTTTCTTTTTTTGCATTTACTCTTCTCTGATAATTAACAATTAATTT
>OLKM01005901.1:0-10000 GCA_900291075.1 Melanogrammus aeglefinus | reverse complement strand
AATATAGTTATGTTTTAACACTTGCAATAAAGGAAAAGTTTATTTTATCATTTTCAACTTTAGCATCATCTATAGGCTTCTGCTAAGAGTGTAATCGAAACAATCTGATTGTCCGCGACCACACCACAACAGCCAGCGGAACTTCCGGGGCGGACCATCTATGCATCACAATGCCGCTCCCTATATAAGTCATCGCTCATCAGTCAGTGCTCATGTGACAGAGAGTCGAGCGTAAGCATTCCTGGAATCAACTGAGCAACACAGCAGCGTTTTCACCCAGGTAGAGTTGTTAGACCATTGGAACCAAGCAAACAGATGGAAGGGGACGTGTGAGGAACGGAAAGGAACCAGGACGCTGCGACCTCATCCACCAGGAGGGCCTCCACCAGGAGGC
The DNA here is from genome assembly GCA_900291075.1 of Melanogrammus aeglefinus. Classification (NCBI taxonomy): domain Eukaryota; kingdom Metazoa; phylum Chordata; class Actinopteri; order Gadiformes; family Gadidae; genus Melanogrammus; species Melanogrammus aeglefinus. The sequence goes on along the minus strand of OLKM01005901.1, from coordinate 9,606 downwards.
CTCACCAGGAGGGTCTCCACCAGGAGGGTCTCACCAGGGAGAAGCTCCGCAGGAGAGCCTCCGCCAGGAGGGCCTCCGCACGGAGGTCTCACCAGGAGACCCTCCACCGGAGAGCCTCCACCAGGGGCTCCACCAGGAGAGCTCAACTGGAAGGGTTCCTCCACACCAGGAGGGTCTCACAGGAGGGTCTCCACCAGGAGGTCTCCACCAAGACTCTCCTTCCAGGAGAGTCTCCTCAGGATCCCTCCAAAGGAAGGGTCTCCAAAGGAGGGTTTCCACAAGAGACCCTCCTCCAGGAGAGTCCTCCTCCAGGAGGGTCCTTCTCAGGAAGGACTTCCTCCCAGGAGGGTCTCCTCCAGGAGGGAACTCCTCCAACAGGAGGGACCTCACTCAGTGGGGGTCTCCAACCAAAGGGGACAAAAACCAGAGGGACCCCAGGCGAAGGGACTGCAACAGGAGGGTCTCAACCAGGCAGGAACGCCAACAGGAGCGTCTCCACCGAGGAGGGACTTCCATACCAGAGGGTCTTCCAAACAGGAGGGACTCCAACCGAGGGTCTCAACAGGAGGACTTCCCACCAGGGGTCTCCAACAGGAGGACCTCCAGCAGGGCCAGGCTACTCCGAGAACCGGACGGGGACTTGCGGCAAGAGCGTCAAACAAATGGTGATCACGGTCTACCTATGCGGCCTTTGATCAGCAGAACAGCCTGGGTCACAGACAGTGGTGAGGGTCCCAAACAGAGGGTGTCCCAACCAGAGGGTCTCCAGAGGAGGGACTCCAACCAGAGGGTCTCCAACCAGAGGGTCTCCAGCATGAGGGACTCAAACTAGAAGGGTCTCCAACGCGAGGGTCTCCAGCAGGAGGGACTCCAACCGAGGGTCTGCACCAGGAGGGACTCAACCAGAGGGTCTCCAACCAGAGGGTCTCCAACCAGAAGGTCTTCAGCCAGAGGGTTCCACCAGGAGGGACTTCCAACAGAGGGTCTCCACAGGAGGGACTCCAACCAGAGGGTCTGCACCAGGAGGGACTTCCACCAGAGGGTCTCCACCAGGAGGGGCTCCCAACCAGAAGGGTCTCCACCAGGAGGGACTCCAACCAGAGGGACTCCACCAGGAGGGACTCCAACCGAGGGTCTCCACCAGAGGGACCCCACATGAGGGCTCCAGGAGGGCGAGGTGAGTAAGGGAGAGGACACGGGTACAAACCGCAGACGCAAACTTTTGGTGTGCAGATGCACTTTTTCATTCTTATAAACATGTGGTTGTACATAATTTAAATAAGTTAAGGTCAAACTGAAAGAAGTGCTGGCAAAAGGCATGCACACACTACACGATTGACACATTTGCTATCAGTACTATCAGGAAAAATACATTTGGTACATTTTCTTAAACTTCATCTACTGATAAAACATTCAAATTATTGATTTAAGACTATAGCGTATTTTTGCATGTTCCTCTCTGGCAGCGGAACCTCTATGATACCACGAGGCGCCACTCTATATTAAAGTCACCGCTTCTCTAGTCGCTTGTGCTTAATTGTAATTAACTTAATGTCACACATAATATCTCAATCATACACCAGCCTCTCCAGAAACTCACACACCATACACACACAGAACCACACGTTATGCACATGTGGGTTGATTGCAGGTGCATCCCTAATCATCAAATGTGGTATCCTGTTTTAAACGTACGCGCTGTGTGTTGTGTGCTAGATGGTGGAAGAGACACACGGTGGACTTGGAGCTGAGGAGGGACGCGTTTAGAGCTGGAGATGCCAACTGACATAGGCAACACCACGTTGTCGTCCGTCATTATTCCAGTTGAACGCCGTGGTCTTGGATCCCTCAACCACGATCAACGCCGCCAGCCCCCCCTCTGCTGGTATCGTAAGAGAATTTGAGGAGAAACCTTTGGTTTTATGGACTGTACAGAAACCTGTGGACCCCGAAACACTAAAATCGGTCATACCGCGATGAAGAAGGGAGGAACCTGTTCAGCCCAAAAGGAAAAAGCTCAGGTGGAGATTCTCAATTGGCTCAGTGTGGTTGAAGGAGAAGGAGGCCAACCATCAGAGGAACCCAGGACACTCTACCCGAAAGGGAGGAACACGGAGGAACACCTCATCTCCAGCAGTGAGTCTTTTGAATAACGTTGGCTAACTGTGAAATCCAACGCCATTCATGACGCCACTCAGGATGTTGTGTTGTGTGGCACAGGCTCTTGCATCCTTTTTTAAACTTTTATGTGTCCATGTTGTTCTGCCAGAAGCGTATAAACACGTAGGGCCGCTTTGCTTCAGTATAACAGCAGCTCTCGATGGCTGAGAAGGAACAGCAGATGAGGATGAAGAATTACGGGCTGAGCGCCGGAGCAGAAGGAGGCTCAGAGCTGGAAGGAGGAGCAGCGCTACGAGCAGTGTGGCTTGCTGAAAGTGGGCCTCAGCGATGCAGGAGAGGGGCCAGCAGACGGGCCCAAGAAAAAGATGACCAGATTGCAGAAGGTGTCTTTGCGGTGAGTTGCTGTTTATTTCTTAATATGAGAAGATATGATGCTTCAGCGTCAACAGAAACCTGATTTCTTTCAACCTTGTTTTGTTTGCGTTTCAAGATTGGTCTCCCTGTGCCAATAAGCCGGTCCCTCCATCCGGCCAACCCCGTTGCGGGTACTTGTACATATAATACATAGAAGCATAAGAAAACTCAAGAAGACACGGAAAGAATACAAAAGAACACAAGAAAAATTACAAGACCTCTTTGGTCCGAAGTCTGTGCTGCAATTTTGAGCTTCAATTTTTCAAAGACTCAAAGACAGCATGAGTCTATGGACCAATCTCCCGTGGCCGTTGGATCCCCATCAATCTCAGGGCGTCTTTCACAGGACAACAGGCCCAAGAAAAAAGAGTGCCTCAAATTGGAAGGACCAAATATGTTTTCACTGCCTGTTCTGTGTATTATACATTTGTATTCGGACTGTACTATTTTTATTCGATGACAATAATATCGAATAAAAATTTCTTTGAGAAAGCCTTGTCATCTTGTGTTTTTTTTTGAGATGTTTCAAATATTACATACTCAATGGCAACGTGTGTGTCCCTTTGACAGACATGTGTTTCGAGCGTGTACAAACATAAACACAACAGCAGGAAGGAATATGCTTTTTGGCCCATCTCCAGAATTCCTTCCAGACAGACGACGCCAAGACCCTCTGCCTTGGTTTGAATGTAATTGTTGCATTACGATCATTAATGAGATGATATGGGGAACCCTTGGATCTTCTGATGGATGAAGTTTTTCTTTTTACATAAAGAAATTGTTTAAATTTCTGTGTCGTGTGTGTGTGTTGTGTGTGTGTGTGTGGAACGTGGATTAATGGACAGGCTTGGAAGCCTAGGGGCTGGGTGAACAAGGGGCCCTGATTTGGCCGACAAATTTTATGTTTTTCTTAAAATAAAAAAAAGGGGTTCACCCTAATTGGCTGATGCCAATAATCAATAAGAAAGTAAGCAGCTGATTCTTCAGTAGCAATACTTTTTTGTAGTTACGGCTGTCTCAATTGCCTTTATATACACAAATATGTTTTTGTGGGGCGCGCCTCAAACAAGTAGTATCCTAGGGATCAATGACCACCTTAATCCGCCACTGTGTTTTGTGGTGTGTGTGTGTGTGGTGTGTGGTTGTGTGTGTGTGTGTGTGTGTGTGTGTGTGTGTGTGTGTGTGTGTGTGTGTGTGTGTGTGTGTGTGTGTGGTGTGTTGTGTTGTGTGTGTGTGTGTGTGTGTGTGTGTGTGTGTTGATCCTACCAATAGTGACATTTTCAAAACTTATGGTTTCAATATCAATATGATACGAAGTTGATAAAAGACAACACAGTGTGTGTTGTTTATGTACATGTTTTTGGGTATAAAAATGTAGATCAACTCCAGAAACAGCTCATGGACTTTTCATATCGTGACTTTGGTAAATATAGTATGTTATACTACACTTTGCAAAAATAAAGGAATAGTTTTATTTTAGTCATTTCAACTTTAGCTCATTATAGGCTTTCTGCTGCTAAGAGTGTAATCGAAACAATCTGGTTGTCCGCGACACCACCACAACAGGCCAGCGGAACTTCCGGCGGACCATTAATGACATCACAATGCCCGTCCCCTAATATAAGTCATCGCTCCTCAGTCCAGTGCTTAGTGCTGATCAGAGGTCGAGCGTAAGCAATTACCTGTAATTCATGAGCAAGCACAGCAGCGTTTCACCCAGGTAGAGTTTGTTTAGACCATTGTCCAAGCACGAACGATGGCGAGAGGAGACACGTGTGAGGAACCGGAAGAGGAAACCAAGACCTGAGGACCTCATCCACCAGGAGAGCCTCCAACAGGAGAGCCACCACCAGGAGGGTCTCCACCAGGAGGGTCTCCACCAGGAGGGCCTCCACCAGGAGGGCCTCCACCAGGAGAGCTTCCACCAGGAGAGCCTTCAACAGGAGAGCCTCCAGTTGGAGGGTCTCCGCCAGGAGAGTCTCCACCAGGAGGGTCTCCACCAGGAGTCCCTCAAACAGGACGGTCTCCACCAAGAGACTCTCCACCAAGAGAGTCTCCTCCAGGAGGGTCTCCTCCAGGAGGGACTCCTCCAGGAGGGACTCCTCCAGGAGGGACTCCTCCAACAGGAGGGACTCTACCAGGGGGGTCTACAACCAAAGGGACAACAACCAGAGGGTCTCCGACAGGAGGGACTGCAACAGGAGGGTCTCAACCAGGCAGGACGCCACCAGGAGGGTCTCCACCAGGAGGGACTCCAATTAGATGTTCTCCAACAGGAGGGACTCCAATCAGAGGGTCTCCAACAGGAGGGACTTCAACCAGAGGGTCTCCAACAGGAGGACCTCCAAGCAGAGGCCAGGCTACCTCCGAGACCGGACGGGACTTGCAAGAAGAGCCTCAAACAAATGGTGATCACGGTCTACCTATGCGGCCCTTTGATCAGCAGACACCTGGTCACAGACAGTGGTGAGGGTCTCCAAGCAGAGGGTCTCCAACCAGAGGGTCTGCACCAGGATGGACTCCAACCAGAGGGTCTCCAACCAGAGGGTCTGCACCAGGATGGACTCCAATCAGAGGGTCTCCAACCAGAGGGTCTGCACCAGGATGGACTCCAACCAGAGGGTCTCCAACCAGAGGGTCTGCACCAGCATGGACTCCAACCAGAGGGTCTGCACCAGGATGGACTCCAACCAGAGGGTCTCCAACCAGAGGGTCTGCACCAGGATGGACTCCAACCAGAGGGTCTCCAACCAGAGGGTCTCCAGCAGGAGGGGTTCCAACCAGAGGGACTCCAGCAGGATGGACTCCAACCAGAGGGACTCCAACCAGAAGGTCTCCAATCAGAGGGTCTCCAGCAGGATGGACTCCAACCAGAGGGTCTCCAATCAGAGGGTCTCCAGCAGGATGTACTCCAACCAGAGGGACTCCAACCAGAGGGTCTCCAATCAGAGGGTCTCCAGCAGGATGGACTCCAACCAGAGGGTCTCCAGCAGGATGGACTCCAACCAGAGGGACTCCAACCAGAGGGTCTCCAATCAGAGGGTCTCCAGCAGGATGGACTCAAACCAGAGGGTCTCCACCAGGAGGGCGAGGTGAGTAGGGAGAGGACACGGGTACAAACCGCACACGCAAACTTTTATGTGCAGATGCACTTTTTTATTCTTATAAACTTGCGGTTATACATAATTTAAATAATTTAAGGTCAAACTGACTTTTTTAAAGAATTGTGGGCAAAGGCATGCACACACACACACACACACACGATTGACCACATTTGCTATCAGTAATATCAGTAAAAATACATTTGTACATTTTTTTAAACTTTATCTACTGATAAAACATCCAAATTGCTGATTTAGACTTTAGCGTATTTTTTGCCATGTTCCGTCTCTGGCAAGCGGAACCTCTATGATACCACAAGGATTATTGTATTAACTCAATGTCACACATAATATCTCAATCATACACCTGCACTCACACACACTCACACACATACACACACAGACCCACACGTATGCATACGTGTGGGTTGATGCAGGTGCATTTCCTAATCAATCAATGTGGTATCTACTATTTAACAATCACGCTGGTGTGTTTGTGTCCTAGATGGTGAAGACACGCGTGGTCTTGGAAGGTGAGGCAGGACGGTTAGAGCTGGAGATGCCAACTGACCATGGCAACCACCAACGTTGTCGTCCGTCATATCCATTGACGCAGTGGTCTTGATCTCAACCAGGATCAACACGCCACGCCCTCCCCTCTGCCAGGTAATAGTAGAGATTGAGGAGAAACCTTTGGTCTTTATGCGGCTGTTACGACTGTGGCCCCCGGAACACTAAAATCTCGGTCATACCCGTGAAGAAGAGGAGGAACCTGTACAGCCAAGAAAACGGAAAAAGCCTCCTGGTGGCAGATTTCCTCATTGGCTCAGTGGGTGGTGAACGGAGACAGGCAGCCCAACCACAGAGGAACCCCAGCGACCTACCCGAAGGATGCACACCACGGAGCGAACACCCTCATCCCTTCCAGCAGTGAGTCCTTTTGACATACACGTTGGCTAACTGTGACACATCCAACGCATTTCCATGACCGCCCACTCAGGATGTTGTGTTGTGTGGCCACTCCGGCTTTGCAGCTCCTTTTACAAAACTTCTTTACGTGTCCATGTTGTTCTGCACGAAGCGATTACACGTCCAAGGCCTGCTTTTGCTCAGTACAAAGCTCTCGATGCGCTGAAGGACAGCAGCATGAGGATGAACGATCTACCGGCTGAGCCGGCCGGCAGCAAGAAGGAGGCCTCAGCCAGGCCTGACAGGAGGAAGCAAGCGCTATCACCGCACGGCGGGCTGCTGAAGTGGGCCCTCAGCGATGCAGGCAGCATGGGCCAGCGACGGGCCCAGAAGAGCGATCGACCCAGATTTGCAGGAAGGTGTCTTTGCGGTGAGTTACCTGTTTTATTTCCTATATATGAGACAGAATATGAAGGCTTTAGCATCAACAGAAACCTTGATTTCTTTCAACCTTGTTTTCGTCTTGCATTTCCAGATTGGTCTCCCTGTGCCAATAAGCCGGTCCCCTCCATCCGGCCAACCCCGGTACGGGTCACCTGTACATATATACATAGAAGCATAATAAAGCTCAAAGAAATACAAAAGAATACAAAAGAACACAAGAAAATACAAGACCACTTTGGTCCGAAGTCTGTGCTGCAATTTTGAGCTTAAATTTTTTTAATTAAAACTCAAAGACTCAAAGACAGCATAGCTCTATGGACCAATCTCCCGTGGCCGTGTGGTCCCCATCATCTCAGGGCGTCTTTCACAGGACAACAGGCCAAGAAAAGAGCGCCTCAAATTGGAAGGACCAATAATATGTTTCCACTGCCTGTCTGTGTATTATACATTTGTATTCGACTGTACTATTTTTATTCGATGACAATAATATCGAATAAAAATTTCTTTGAGAAAGCTTGTCATCTTGTGTTTTTTTTTGAGATGTATTCAAATATTACATACTCAATGGCACGTGTGTGTCCCTTTGACAGACATGTGTTCGAGCGTGTACAAACATAAACACAACAGCAGGAAGGAATATGCTTTTTGGCCCATCTCCAGATTCCTTCCAGACAGACCGCCAAGACCCTCTGCCTTGTTTGATGTAATTGTTGCATTACGATCATTATGATGATAATGGGGAACCCTTGGATCTTCTGATGGATGAAGTTTTTCTTTTTACATAAAGAAATTGTTTAAACAAACACCTGCACTGTTTTGAGACAACGGCCAGCAGTTTTTGTTTGACTCAAGGGCCCTGTCTTCATGGGATCAATGAGGCAGAATTTAATGTTGCTGATTTAAGCTATCTCACCACAGCAAGATAAAACATTAGCATTTTGAATAAGTGAAAAGAAGATCATATAATAATTAACAAAAATATGGAGACCGGGGCTTGTGTGTGTGTGTGTGTGTGTGTGTGTGTGTGTGTGTGTGTGTGTGTGTGTGTGTGTGTGTGTGTGTGTGTGTGTGTGTGTGTGTGTGTGTGTGTGTGTGTGTGTGTGCGTGTGTGTGTGTGTGTGTGTGTGTGGCGCGCGCGTGTGTGTGTGTGTGTGTGTGTGTGTGTGTGTGTGTGTGTGTGTGTGTGTGTGTGTGTGTGTGTGTGTGTGTGTGTGTGTGTGTGTGTGTGTGTGTGTGTCTGTATATACTGTATATATACTGTGGTATCAGGGACTGTGGATGTTTTTAAGGGATTATTATGCAATCTTTCAGTATAAACCAGTATTGACAGTATTGTAATTAATATGACATTATTGTTTTCATGTCAGATTACACCAGTTAATTCCCCACTCAACACTGTTCTGACAAGTAAGGACATTGAGTGCAGAAATTAATAGAACCACAGGTAGGAAGGCAAACAGAATGAGGATATTACTGCTTGAAGCTTATTTGTGTAAATGCTTTTGTTGTTATTGGTGACATCTGGTGGTGCAGTTGTTAGTAAGTTCTATGTAAAGTTCAGCAGTTTGGTCACAAAGAGTTATATTGACTTTAATGTACCAGAAAATTCTGTAGGGATGTGTTAGATATCGATTAACAGATGAAAGTTTAATCAGAAAGTTCTACCTACGTGCAGCAAATTTTTTTATTTTTTTTGTTACTGCTACTTTCAGTCAAATCCCTAGCATTTTTCTTTTTAGAATTTGACCTTTGAAAACCAAGCAGAAAGTACGACAGTCTTGACTTTAAAGAGCCTTCAAATGTTTAACTGGTGGATGATGGAGATACTCGTCAAAGCCAAAGCGAGTGTCTCTCGCATCCACCTTCGTCAATCAGAGACCAAATCGCTCAGACGTTTTGAAAGCATTACAAATAAAAGGCCTGCGATGGCTGGTGCCAGAAAGCCCTGTAGCATTCTGGGTAAACATCCAGACAAGCCAATTCTTTACTGGAACAACATGATTGAACGGTCAATTAATCATTCATAAATGTATTACTGAAGTCATGAGCTTTTAGCTTGGGGCCATTACTTCTTCAAATCAACATCTGTATCTGAAGTTTAGAGGCTGTCTCAAATTCCCTTTTCCTTAAAATAAAAGACTGCAAATGATTTGATAATATTTCATTTTCAAAAGGAAAAATAAAAACAGCCAAAAAAGAAGTTGGACACAGTTCTAGAATACAATTTGCGTTTCCTGAAACAGGTTATATTTTCAGATGCTGTGCCTGTATTTGTGTCAGTAAATTGATCTCATTATTAGTAGTTTTCTGTAGACATCTCAAATCGTTCAGAACAGGACTTGATCTGTTCTCCAAGTGATTTCATGGACCTTTAACCATCAACATATGACATTATTTATTTCATTATTTTGACAATTACCAGTGTTTCCTAAACCCTTATTAGAGAGCACCTTTCCTCGCAAGGTATTATGGAATAATTCTGGGAATCAGACACCAATTACAAAGAATGCGATCTAGAGTCTACCATAGTCATGGATAATATCATATCAGGGGAGTCTTTGTTTAAAATAGGACAAGAATCCAAGGCAAGTTCCATAGTATAAATTGATTCCATTTA
>OLKM01005900.1:0-15633 GCA_900291075.1 Melanogrammus aeglefinus | reverse complement strand
CGGGGTTACTAATTCTCAATCAAAGGTGGGTATTTATTCGCCACCTTCTCTACCCATAATTAATGGAAGGATATGGTGGATAATACATTAACGTTTGGTTGGATTGGGTAGCAATAAAAAGAAACAGTTTGAGAAAAAATTGATTTCTCGTATCCGCTGCTGAAAAGCAATGGAGATCACATTAAAAAATCACTATCTTTTATGTTTTGTATATTTCTTAGGTTAATCTTTTCATAGGCAAGCACGTGTTCGGCTAGAGCATACCAAATTTTTTGGTTATTGCCAGCTACACCATCTTGGAAGTGGAAATACCATTCGTTTGACAAAATAAAAACAGACCATTGTTTGGTCAAAAAGTGATTCTATCGCTCTGAAAAGCGATTTTGGAAGCATAAAAACCCGAATGGTTGATATTTCTGTTAATGCCAATGCAAACGTGTATCCTAAGCATACCAGATTTTTTTTTATGCCATGTCTCCACCATTTGGGAGTGGATACATTCGCTTTGAGCAAAAAACAAACATTTGACAAAAAAGGTGTTCTTCGCTCTGAAAAGCATTGGATGCATTAAAAACACGAAATGGTGATATTTTCTGTTTAATTCTCCAATGGCAAACTGTTACTAAGCATGCCAAATAGTTTTTAGGCCCATTGATCCACCATTTGGAAGTGGAAAACATTCGTTTGAGCAAAAAAAAATCCCTTTGTTTTGTCAAAAAGTGATTCTAATCTCTGCTGAAAAGCATTGTTGGACGCATTAAAACAAGAAATTGTTGGTATTTCTGTTAATTTCAGATGCAAACTTCGTTCCTAATCATACCAAATTGTTCTGCATGCCATTCCCCATTTGGAAGTGGATATACCTTCGTTTTGTAGCAAAAAAAACCAACATTGTGTGGTCAAAAAGTGATTCTATCGCTTCTGAAAAGCATTTTGGAAGCATAAAAACAAGAAACTTGATAGTTCTGTTAATTCAATGCAAAGGTGTTACTAATCTCAACAAGATGCTTATTATGCCATTCGTCTACCATTTTGGAGTGGAATACATTCGTTTTGAGCAAAAAGAAAACAGTTTGAGAAAAAATTGATTCTAATCGCTTCTGAAAAGCCAATTTGATGCATAAACAAACACGAAATGTTGATAATTCTGTTCATTTCAATGCAAACGTGTTACTAAGGCATGCCCAAATAGTTTTTATGCTTTATGCACCATTTGGAAGTGGAAAACAATTCGTTTTGAGCAAAAAAAAAATCCAATTGTTTGTCAAAAAGTGATCTATCTCTCTGAAAAGCATGTGGACGCAATTAAAACAAGAAGAAATGTTGATATTTCTGGTAATTCAATGCAAACGTGTTCACCTAAGCATACCAAATTGCTTTTTATGCCATTCCCCCACCATTGTGGAAGAGGAATACATTCTGTTTGACCAAAAAAACCCAACATTGTTGGGCAAAAAGTGATGTCCTATCGCTCTAAAAAAGGCATTTTGAAGCACTAAAAACAAGAAATTTTGATATTTCTGGTAATTTCAATGCAAACGTGTTCCTAAGCATACCAAATTGCTTTTTATGCCATTCCCTACCATTTGGAAATGGAATACATTCGTTTTGAGCAAAAAAACAACAACATTGTTGGCCAAAAAGTGATTCTATCGCTCTGAAAAGCATTTTGGAAGCATAAAAACAAGAAATCTTGATATTTCTGTTAATTTCAATGCAAAGGTTTTACTAATCTCAACAAATGGTTATTATGCCATTCTCTACCATTTGGAAGTGGAATACATTCGTTTTGAGCAAAAAAGAAAACAGTTTGAGAAAAATTGATTCTATCGCTCTGAAAAGCAATTTGGATGCATAAAAACACGAAATGTTGATATTTCTGTTAATTTCAATGCAAACGTGTTCCTAAGCATACCAATTTTTTTTTATGCCATTCTCCACCATTTGGAAGTGGAATACATTCATTTTGAGCAAAAAAACAAACATTTGACAAAAAGGTGTTCTTTCGCTCTGAAAAGCATTTTGGATGCATAAAAACACGAAATGTTGATATTTCTGTTAATTTCAATGCAAACGTGTTACTAAGCATGCCAAATAGTTTTTTATGCCATTATGCACCATTTGGAAGTGGAAAACATTCGTTTTGAGCAAAAAAAATCCCATTGTTTGTCAAAAAGTGATTCTATCTCTCTGAAAAGCATTTTGGACGCATAAAAACAAGAAATGTTGGTATTTCTGTTAATTTCAATGCAAACTTGTTCCTAATCATACCAAATTGTTTTCTGTGCCATACACCACCATTTGGAAGTGGAATACATTCGTTTTGAGCAAAAAAAACAACATCGTTTTTCAACAAGTGATTCTATCAATCTGAAAAGCATTTTGGAGGCATAAAAACAAGAAATGTTGATATTTCTGGTAATTTCAATGCAAACGTGTTCCTAAGCATACCAAATTGCTTTTTATGCCATCCCACCAGTTTGGAAGTGGAATAACATTGTCCGTTTTGAACAGAAAAAAAAACAACATTGTTGGTCAAAAAGTGATTTCTACCCGCTCTTGAAAAGCCATTTTTGGAAGCATAAAAACAAGAAATGTTATATTTCTGTAATTTCAATGCAAAGGTGTTACTAAGTCTCAACCACAAAGGGTTATTATGCCATTCTGCTAGCATTTGGGAAGTGGAATACATTCGTTTTGAGCAAAAAAAGAAAACAGTTTGAGAAAAATTGATTCTATCGCGCGAAAACAATTTGGATGCCAATAAAAAACACGAAATGTTGATATTCGGTTAATTTCAGATGCAAACGTGTTGCCTTAGCCATACCATTTTTTTTTATGCACCTACACCATTTGGAAGTGGAATACATTCGTTTTGAGCAAAAAAACAAACATTTGACAAAAAGGTGTTCTTTCGCTCTGAAAAGCATTTTGGACGCATAAAAACACGAAATGTTGATATTTCTGTTAATTTCAATGCAAACGTGTTCCTAAGCATACCAATTTTTTTTTATGCCACTCTACACCATTTGGAAGTGGAATTTATTCATTTTGAGCAAAAAAACAAACATTTGTCAAAAAGGTGTTCTTTCGCTCTGAAAACCATTTTGCACACATAAAAACAAGAAATGTTGATATTTCTGTTAATTTTAATGCAAACGTGTTACTAATGTCACCAAAAGGTTATAATGCCACTCTCCACAATTTGGAAGTGGAAGTCATTCATTTTGAGCCAAAAAAACTTTCGTCAAAAAGGTGTTCTATCGCTCTGAAATGCATTTTGGACGCATAAAAACTAGAAATGTTGGTATTTCTGCTGTTAATTCAATGCGAGCAAACGTGTTACTAACGCATGCCAAATAGTTTTTTATGCCATTAATCCACCATTTGGAAGTGGGAAAAACATCGTTGTTACAAAAAAAACAAACATGTGTCAAATAGTTGCATTTATATCGCTCTCAAATAGCATTTTGGTAAGCCATATAAACAAGAAATGTTGATATTTCTGTTAATTTCAAGGCAAACGTGTTACTAATCTCACCAGATGGTTATCATGCCGTTCTCCACCATTTGGAAGACGAATATGTTCGTTTTGAGTAAAAAAGAAAACAATTTGACAAAAAGGGATTCTATCGCTCTGAAAAGCATTTTGGACACATAAAAACAAGAAATGTTGGTATTTCTGTTAATTTCAATGCAAACTTGTTCCTAAGCATACCAAATTGTTTTTTATTCCATTATCCACCATTTAGAAGTGGAATACATTCGTTTTGAGCAAAAAAAATCCCATTGTTTGTCAAAAAGTGATTCTATTCTCTGAAAAGCATTGTTGGACGCATAAAAACAAGAACATGTTGTATTTCTGTTTAATTTCAATGGCAAAGGTGTTACTAATGTCCAACAAATGGTACTATATGCCATTCTCTACCATTTGGAAGTGGAATACATTCGTTTTGAGAAAAAAGAAAACAGTTTGAGGAAAAAATTGATTCTATCGCTCTGAAAAAGCAATTTGGATGCATAAAAACACGAAATGTTGATATTTCTGTTAATTTCAATGTATAAACGTGTTCCTAAGCATACCAAAATAAATTATATGCCTCTTCTACCACCATTTTGGAGTGGAATTTATTTCATTTTGAGCAAAAAAACAAAACAATTTGCAAAAAGGTGTTCTTTCGCTCTGAAAAGCATTTTGCAACACATAAAAACAAGAAATGTTGATATTCTGTTAATTTCAATGCAAACGTGTTACTAAGCATGCCAAAAAGTGTTTTTATGCCCATTATCCACCATCTTGAAAGTCGAAAACAATTGAAACATTCGATTTCAGCAAAAAAAATCCCATGTTGTCAAAAAGTGATTCTATCTCTCTGAAAAGCATTTTGGACGCATAAAAACAAGAATTGTCAATGCAAACTTGTTTCTAATCATACCAAATTGTTTTCTGTGCCATACACCACCATTTGGAAGTGGAATAGCCTACATTCGTTTTGAGCAAAAAAACAACATTGTTTTTCAAAAAGTGATTCTATCAATCTGAAAAGCATTTTGGATGCATAAAAACAAGAAATGTTGATATTTCTGTTAATTTCAATGCAAAGGTGTTACTAATCTCAACCAATGGTGATTATTGCCATCCTCTTACCATTTGGAAGTGGAATTACATCTTTTGAGCAAAAAAGAAAACAGTTGAGAAAAAATTGATTCTATCGCTCTGAAAAGCAATTTGGATGCATAAAAACACGGAAATGTGGATATTTCTGTTTAAATTTACAATGTAAACGGTTCCTAGAGCATACCAAAATAATTTTATGCCACTCTACACCATTGTGAAAGTGGATTTATTCATTTTGAGCAAAAAAACAAAACATTTGTCAAAAAGTGTTCTTTCGCTCTGAAAAGGCATTTTGCACACATTTAAAAACAAGAAATGTTGATATTCTCTGTAATTTTTCAATGCAAACGTGTTACTAATGCATGCCAAAAAGTTTTTTAATGCCACTATCCACCATTTGGAAGTGGAAAAACAATTCGATTTCAGGCAAAAAATAATCCAATTGTCTGTCAAAAAGTGATTCTATCTCTCTGAAAAAGCATTTTGGACGCATACAAAAAACAAGAAATTTGTCTCATGCCAAAACTTGTTTGCTAATCATAACCAAATTGTTTTCTTGTGCCATACACCACCATTTGGAAGTGGAATACCTTACATTCGTTTTGAGCAAAAAAAAACCAACATTGTTTTTCAAAAAAAGTGATTCTATCAATTCTTGAAAAGCATTTTGGCATGCATAAAACAAGAAATGTTGATATTTTCTGTTAATTTCTTCAATGGCAAAGGTGTTTACTAATCTCAACAAAGTGGTTATTATGCCATTCTCTACCATTTGGAAGTGGATATTACATTCGTTTTGAGCAAAAAAGAAAACAGTTGAGAACAAATATGATTCTATCGCTCTGAAAAGCATTTTGGATGCATAAAAAACACGAAATGTTGATATTTCTGTTAATTTCAATGCCAAACGTGTTCCTAAGCATACCAATTTTTTTTTATGCCACTTCTACACCATTTGGAAGTGGAATTTATTTCATTTTGAGCAAAAAAAACAAACATTTGTCAAAAAGGTGTTCTTTCGCTCTGAAAAGCATTTTGCACACATAAAAACAAGAAATGTTGATATTTCTGTTAATTTCAATGCCAACGTGTTACTAAGCATACCAAATTGTTTTTTAATGCCATTCTCCACCATTTGGAAGTGGGAATACAATCCGCGTTTTTGAGCAAAAAAAAAACAGTTTGTGCAAAAAGTGATCTATTGCTCTGAAAAGCATTTTGGATGCATAAAGACAAGAAATGTCAGTATTTCTGTTAATTTCAATGCAAACGTGTTCCTAAGCATACCAAATTGTTTTCTATGCCATTCTCCACCATTTGCAAGTGGAATACATTCGCTTTTATTAAAAAAACAAACAAAAAAAAACCAGTTTGTCATAAAGGAATTCTATCGCTCTGAAACGCATTTTGCACACATAAAAACAAGAAATGTTGATATTTCTGTTAATTTTAATGCAAACGTGTTACTAATGTCACCAAAAGGTTATAATGCCACTCTCCACAATTTGGAAGTGGAAGTCATTCATTTTGAGCCAAAAAAACTTTCGTCAAAAAGGTGTTCTATCGCTCTGAAATGCATTTTGGACGCATAAAAACAAGAAATGTTGGTATTTCTGTTAATTTCAATGCAAACGTGTTACTAAGCATGCCAAATAGTTTTTTATGCCATTATCCACCATTTGGAAGTGGAAAACATTCGTTTTTAGCAAAAAAAACAACATTGTTGGTCAAAAAGTGATTCTATCGCTCTGAAAAGCATTTTGGACGCATATAAACAAGAAATGTTGATATTTCTGTTAATTTCAAGGCAAACGTGTTACTAATCTCACCAAATGGTTATCATGCCATTCTCCACCATTTGGAAGACGAATATGTTCGTTTTGAGTAAAAAAGAAAACAATTTGACAAAAAGGGATTCTATCGCTCTGAAAAGCATTTTGGACACATAAAAACAAGAAATGTTGATATTTCTTTTGTTTAATTTCCAATTGCAAACTTGTGATTACAAGCATGCCAAAATTATTTTTTTATGCCATTATCCACCATTTGGAAGTGGAAAACATTCGTTTTTGAGCAAAAAAAAAGTCCCATTGTTTGTCAATAAGTGATTAGTTGTACTTTTATCTCTGATTTTCGAAAAGCATTTTGCGACACATAAAAACAAGAAATGTTTGGTATTTCTGTTAGTTTTCAATGCAAACTTTGTTTCCTAAGCATTACCAAATTTGTTTTTATGCCATTATCCACCATTTGAGGAAGTGGAATACATTCGTTTTGAGCAAAAAAAGAAATCCATTGTTTGTCAAAAAGTGATTCTACTCTCTCTGAAAAGCATTTTGGACGCATAAAAAACAAGAAATGTTGATATTTCTGTTAATTTCCAATGCAAAGGTGTTCCTAATGTCAACAAATGGGTTATTATTACTGCCATTCTCTACCATTTGGAGGTGGGAATACATTCGTTTTGAGCACAAAAAGAAAAACAGTTTGAGAAAAATTGATTCTATCGCTCTGAAAAGCATATTTGGATGCATAAAAACACGAAATGTTGATATTTCTGTTAATTTCAATGTAAACGTGTTCCTAAGCATACCAAAATAATTTTATGCCACTCTACACCATTTGGAAGTGGAATTTATTCATTTTGAGCAAAAAAACAAAACATTTGTCAAAAAGGTGTTCTTTCGCTCTGAAAAGCATTTTGCACACATAAAAACAAGAAATGTTGATATTTCTGTTAATTTCAATGCAAACGTGTTACTAAGCATGCCAAAAAGTTTTTTATGCCATTATCCACCATTTGGAAGTGGAAAACATTCGATTTCAGCAAAAAAAATCCCATTGTTTGTCAAAAAGTGATTCTATCTCTCTGAAAAGCATTTTGGACGCATAAAAACAAGAATTGTCAATGCAAACTTGTTTCTAATCATACCAAATTGTTTTCTGTGCCATACACCACCATTTGGAAGTGGAATAGCCTACATTCGTTTTGAGCAAAAAAACAACATTGTTTTTCAAAAAGTGATTCTATCAATCTGAAAAGCATTTTGGATGCATAAAAACAAGAAATGTTGATATTTCTGGTAATTTCAATGCAAACGTGTTCCTAAGCATACCAAATTGCTTTTTATGCCATTCCCCACCATTTGGAAGTGGAATACATTCGTTTTGAGCAAAAAAAACCAACATTGTTGGTCAAAAAGTGATTCTATCACTCTGAAAAGCATTTTGGAAGCATAAAAACAAGAAATGTTGATATTTCTGTTAATTTCAATGCAAAGGTGTTACTAATCTCAACAAATGGTTATTATGCCATTCTCTACCATTTGGAAGTGGAATACATTCGTTTTGAGCAAAAAAGAAAACAGTTTGAGAAAAATTGATTCTATCGCTCTGAAAAGCAATTTGGATGCATAAAAACACGAAATGTTGATATTTCTGTTAATTTCAATGCAAACGTGTTCCTAAGCATACCAATTTTTTTTTATGCCACTCTACACCATTTGGAAGTGGAATTTATTCATTTTGAGCAAAAAAACAAACATTTGTCAAAAAGGTGTTCTTTCGCTCTGAAAAGCATTTTGCACACATAAAAACAAGAAATGTTGATATTTCTGTTAATTTTAATGCAAACGTGTTACTAAGCATACCAAATTGTTTTTTAATGCCATTCTCCACCATTTGGAAGTGGAATACAATCGTTTTGAGCAAAAAAAACAAACAAAAAAAAACCAGTTTGTCAAAAAGGAATTCTATCGCTCTGAAACGCATTTTGGACGCATAAAAACAAGAAATGTTGGTATTTCTGTTAATTTCAATGCAATCGTGTTACTAAGCATGCCAAATATTTTTTTATGCCATTATGAATGATCAAATGATCTGTCACTCCTTACACCTGTGTGCCAGTGAGGCGTGCAAGCAGCTTCCTCGCCAGTGTGAAGATTTAGCCAGAGACATTTATGGATATTTTAAAAACAGTGCTAAACGTGTGGCTGAACTTCGTGAATTTCAGAATTTTTGCCATGTTGAACCCCACAAAATACTGAAGCCCTCCCAGACACGATGGCTTTCACTGACTGAAGTTGTCAAAAGGATATCTGCCCAGTGGGAAGCCCTCAGGCTTTTTTTCACTGACCAGTGGATTGATGCCAGATTGAATGCTGCTGAGAATATTTATCATGCACTCAATGATGAGTCTCTCTGGCTGTATTACCACTTTCTGGAGTGGGCTTTGCCCAAATTCACAGACCTCAATCAATATTTCCAGAGTGAAGGTTGTGGTTATTACATCACTGAGGAGCAAGATGTGTGAGAACCTACAAAGATCTCCTACTGACCTTTCATGCAACGAGACTATGTTTTACACACAGCCCTGAGTCAGATCAGTTTCAATGATGACTCAAAGTCTTTACCACTCAACACAATGTACCTGGGTGTAAAAGTGATGCAGAAAGTCCAGCAGTCCAAATTCACACCAGCCACCCTGACAGATTTCTATATGCGCTGTCAAAAATTTCTTCGGGTTGCCTGTGGAGAAATTAAGAAACGCTTTGACTTTGATGATGCCCTCTTGGTCCACATGTCATGCCTGTCCCCTGCCACAGCGACCGATGCAAGAGCACGAGCTGAGTATCCCTCTCTGTTTCCACTCATGAGACTATTGCCACGTCAGATTGACTCAACAGATGCTGACCGTCTCCAAGCCATCGATGACCAGTGGAGGAGATTGCCTCTCGTGAGCCTTAATGAAGACACTAATAGGGCTTTTCCACTGAGGCGAGTGGAGGAGATTGCCTCTCGTGAGCCTTAATGAAGACACTAATAGGGCTTTTCCACTGAGGCGGAGCCGGTGCTCCCGTGGCTCCGGTGCTGACTAAGCTCCGGAGTTTTCGTTTTCGATTGACCCAGGCGCCGGCTCCAGGAGCCAGAAACGGGTGCTCCTCTAGCACCACTTCAGAGTGGTGTTTAAGCGGAGCTATCGCAGCACTCCTACGTCATGGGGGAAGGGGAGGGATTTACGGCCGACAAAAAAGCGACTTGAGCAGCAATCCCTTTTCGCGCCTGTAAAACTAACAATGCCTGTAACAAGACGAGTAGCACGTTCGCTACGACGAGATCATCCATCTTTGTTGTTATGTTCTCCTCTCTCCGACAGGCAGTTTTATTTCCGACAAGCGGCTTCTCGCGCGATTTGATGACGTGAACGCCGTGGCTCGCGGTGGCGCTTTGATGACGCAACGCCGAGGCTCCGATTTGGCTCTTTGTAATGGAAAACGGAGCAAGTTCCTGGAAAGCTCTGGCTCCAGCACCAACACAAGCTCCAGCTCCGAACTAGCTCTCGGTGCTTTGCGGTGGAAAAGCGCCCTAAAACAATGACTGTGGATGAGTTCTGGCACCATCTCTCTACTTTGGAGGACTTTGGGGCAAGAAGGGTGTTCAGGGAACTCGGAGAGTTTGCCCTTGATGCACTAGTGGTTCCTCATTCAAATGCATCCTGTGAACGTGTATTTTCCACGAAACCGACTTATCACAGGCACCCTTAATGGGCTCATGCACACATCAGAGTGTGTGAAGATGGCAGGTGGATGTGCCAGTTTTAAGCCAACAACCACAATGCTGCGGTCCATGACAGCATCAAATCTATACAGGAAAAGGACTGCCCCCACCCAGCAGGATGCAGCAGACTCGGACAGTGACTCAGAGCTGGAGATGGACCTTTAAGGTAAGCATAATTAATTATATTTAATTAGCCTAGCTGATGGCCTAAACTGTTTCATGCACATTATGAACAGTTCTAGTCATCTATCATAAATGTAATATGTAATTAATCCAAACAATAGTCTCCTCTCGCTCTTCTTCATTTCATTCAGAAAACTGCCAAAGACGGAGACTGACAACAGACTGGACAGACAACTCAGGAAAAAAACATGTACCCCTTGGGAGTGTTGTTGTTTTTTTTTACTATTAATTTGTTATCTTGGTTACCTCTTTTCCAGGGTTATTATATAGCCAGGTTATATATGCACTTTATTTTATTAATTTTTTCCACAATATCTTTATTTGAGTTTTAAGCACCATAGCAAAGAGAAATACGTTCTTTTATATTTCTCATAGCAAAGAGAAATACGGTCAACATATGTTAGCTGCCTTACTATGTTCAGGAACGAATATAAAAACAAAAATTCACATAGAACTGCACTTTATTTTAAGTTATAACCTGGTGTAGGCACTTTTAAGTTTTTCATAAGTGCAGTTTTTTGTTTATTTATGTATTGTTGTCATTTTGAGGACAGAGACAATGTTGTTTCTCTGAAAATAAAATTTCAATATGTGAAACCAGATCTTTATTTTCTTGTCAGTTATTCATGAATACTATTTCCCTTTTAAAACCTTGGTGCTATGTCTATTTCCTAACAGTGGGTGGCCTCCAGGCCTCCATGATATGGCTAATTTAGTTGGCTAATTAGTCCATCCGTCATTGTTTATGGGGGACACGTTAGGCCTAACGGCAATCTGTGGGCTGCTGATGAATCCATTCCGTACCAACGCAAAGCCGTGAGTGCCTGTTAGATGCTATTCAACAATCTAGTGACTATATAGCGCATCAATAGACTTGTTATTTTGATTATGACGGGTGTACGATAATTTCCCTCAAAATACGATAATTTTATGTCTCTGGTACGATAATCCTACATTTCCCATGACGGGATATGATGGTCCTTACGTTCTAATTAAGCCCCTTACATTCTAATTAAGCTCCTTACATTCAAATTAAGCCCCTTACATTCTACTTACACTCTAATAGGCCTTATACTCTAACCAGGCCCCTTACACTCTAACTAGGCTCGAACTAACCAGCACCACAGGGCCCCAGGTCATGAAAAAACATTGCCACCATAAAGATTTACGAACACAGGAAGAACCAGCTCTCTTCTCCCAAGGGAAAGCCAGATCCACAGGTTCCCACAACAAGTAAATTACTTTACAACAGTCAGCCCACCATAAGATTTTAGGGTTAACACAAGGTAAAGTACCCACACTCAGCATAGCCTCAGTTTAAACTATCGCCTTTTCTCATATTGGGTCACTTGAAGTAGAACCTTGCTCCAAGGCGAAGCTACGAGTCCCTCAGCGCGCGCTAAGGTATTAGACCGAACCTACCTCTTAGACTGCTGCTCATAATTAGTAGGCTATAACCTGTTACCAGTATAACTTTTCACTGAATAAAGTCGAGGATTTTTATACCGACATAGTCCATCCCTTCTCCGTCTCAGTTCCTCCGATCCAGCCAACGGCCAGACCACATTTTTCCCAACAAATTGGTGACCCCGACGTGATTTTTTGAACAACGCAACCATCTGATTCGAACGAGTGGCTGGCCTTCCCCCACTGAGGACGCGGAGAAAGGAGCCCCCGGAACCCCGCAGCCTTTGATCGATCCCTGGCAGTCCTCACCTCGGAGTCCACAACAAAAGGTATGCAGACTCGGTGATAAACTCCCGAAGCTCTGATAGTTTATATAGAACCATTTAGGAGGTGAGACGGTAAGGACCGGTTAGATGCGGGACCCTCCCGCAGGACAGATAGGAGCCCCTATATGAGTTTAATTTGTGGGCCCACAGCAGCCTATAACGAGGTAGTTCGCCTCGGGAGGAAAGACGGCTTCTCTGTTAAAGCCACAGTCCGGGTAATTGTGAGAAACCGGATTCTATTCGTTGGTACGACATTATTTTATTGTGAGACCCGGATTCTATATCCGTTGGTACGACTTTATTGTGGAGACCCGGATTCTTAATTTCCGTTGGTACGACATTATTTTATTGTGAGAACCGGATTCTAATCGTTTGGTACACTACATTATTTTATTGTGAGACCCGGATTTCTATGTTCCCCGTTGGTACGACTTATTGTGAGACCCGGATTCTAGTTCCGTTGTGTACGACATTATTTTATTGTGAGAGGATTCTATTCCGTCTGTCTATATTATTAACTTGTGAGACGGATTCTATTCCGTGGTTACGATATTATTTTTTGTGAGAACCGGATGTCTAATTCCGTTGGTACGACTTATTATTGTGGCGAGCGCGTTAAAAACACCTAAATAACTGTGAACGTCCCATTTCCATGACAAACCAATGACGTAATTGGTACGAACAGAGACATAATTACGTAGAACGGGCTGATGAGAACTTCACACGACCAATGCTGTGTTTCCACGGCAAAGTGTATGTGTGTGCTGGAGTGTGCGTACGTCAGTGTGTACCATGGTGTCATGAGTAATGTGCCAGTGTGACATGTGTGTCCAGTGCATGCGTGTGTGTGCTTGGGTGAAGGTGAAGAGAGGCTGTGTATGCGTTTGTGAGAGGTGCCACTTAGCAGATATTTGGAGGAGCAAGCTCCTGATGCCATTAAAGTGGTGCGTCTGACTGTATGATCTGCTCATATTTAATGTTTGTGTGATCGTCTTGTGTGTAAGAGAGAAGCTTGTGCGGTCAATTTGTGATAGAACGTGTTCCAATGTGTATGTTCTCAACGTGTGTAGTGTGTGCCTTTGTGCGATTAGAGAGCAGCGTGTATGCGTTCATTGCGTCAGTTTGAAAGTGTGTTGTGCCAGTGAGTATGTGTGATGAGACGAGAGGAAGATAGAGAGTGACCACATGTCCACTCTTATCTTTTAAGGAGGTATATTATATAGGTCACGAGAGCCTATTTAGTAGTTCCCTCCAGTGGATGGTTGTTGCACTGGTTGCCATTATTTGTGTTCCCCCGATTGATGTAAGAAGTACAGTCACACATGCTGTACATCCTCCTACATTAAGTGTATTCCTGTACCCCAATATTTTTTATTTATTATTCATATTGTGGTTAGTTTATTATTTATTATTTTGTGTTCTTTCTCACACCATACGCCTCCCACCCCCCCCCCCTATCTTCTAGTTCTAACTTTCCAAACGTGATTCCCAGAGGACCTGCTCCGTCGCACTCTACGTCATACCTCCTCTCATTGGCTCTCTCTTGCTGAAGTCACCCTCCACTTTCCCCTTACAGCTCTCCCCTACTGGATAAGACATCACAACAACATTTCTCTCGCACCTACATCTCCTGCTAGTAAAGACACAACCAAACAAATCCCCTCGCCCTATAGCTCCCCCTGCTGGATAACGATCACAACCAACAATTCCCTTCGTCCATAGCTCCCCCTGCTGGATTAGGACACAACAAACAATTCCTCTCGCCCTATATAGCTCCCGCTGCTGGATAAGACACAACAACAATTCCCTCGCCCTATAATCCCTTGCTGGATAAAGACACAACAAACAATTCCCTCGCCCTTACATCTCTCCCTGCTCGGATAAAGAACACAATGACGCTAACAATTCCTTCGCCTATAGGCCTCCCCTGCTGGATAAAGACACAACACACAATTCCCTCGCCCTATAGCTCCCCTGCCTGGATAAAGCACAACAACAATTCCCCTCGCCCTACATTCTCCCTGCTGGATAAAGACACAACAACATTCCTCGCCCTATAAGCCTCCCCCTGCTGGATAAGACACAACACAATTCCCCCTGCCCTATATAAGCTCCCCTGCTGTGATAAAAAACACAACATTCCCTCGCCCTATAGCCTCCCCTGCTGAGATAAAGACACAACAAAATGTCCTTCGCCCTATAACTCCCCTGCTGGATGACACAACGACATTCCCTCGCCTACATCTCCCCTGCTGGATAAAGACACAACAAACAATTCCCTCGCCCTACAGCTCCCTGGCTGGATAAAGACAGACACACAATTCCCTCGCCCTATAGCTCCTCTGCTGGATAAAGAACAACAACAACATCCTCGCCCTATAGCTCCCGCCTGCTGGATAAAGAACACACAACAATTCCCCTCGCCTATAGCTCCCCCTGTGGATAAAGACACAACAACAATTCCCTCGCCCTATAGCTCCCCTGCTGGATAAAGAACACAACAACAATTCCCTCGCCCCACAGCGCTCCCCTGCTGGATAAAGACACAACAAAATTCCTCGCCCTATAGCTCCACTGCCTGGATAAAGACCAAAACAACATTTCTCGCCCTATAGCTCCCCTGCTGGATAAAGCACACACAATAATTTCCCTGGCCCTACAGCTCTTCCCTGCTGGATTAAAGACACAACAATAATTTCCCTCGCCCCACGGCATCCCTGCTGGATAAAGCACGCAGCAACAAATTGCCTCGCCCTAACCTCCATTTGGACAGAGATACGACCGCAATTCCATTGGACTCTGCGAACCACTAGCCCACTGACTCAACCGCTCCAAACGACCACACGTTCCGATCAACGTCACTGCTCACTATCCTACAGACTCGACGAAGGTGCGCCATTGCGGTCAGACAGGCGCAAGCCGCCATTGCTGGTTGAGCGTGACGTTGAACTTGAGAGGAGCGGGCGCTCGTAACGACGTGAGCCGAAAAAATGGAGGAACGACTCGACAATACAGTCAAAGAGGCTGGCGAAAGAAGGCGTGGCACGGCGCAGGCCTCTAGACATGGCGAGCTGGCCGCTAATACAAGCGGCAGTCCGCGCCAGTATGGAAGGCAAAGTCCGCCGCATAATGCACGGAAGGAGTGGCGCGCCAAGACCACCCTCGACGTCAGGCGGTCAACCACGGGGAAATGGTTGGTACTATGTGCATTGGCTTCTCCCTCCCTTCACCCAACAAGCTGGACACGCCATTCAACCACGAACAATAATTGAGGCCCGCTCGCCTCGGCCTGGCACCCTGGCCCCCCCCAAAAACCTGTTATGCCTCGGCACGGATGAGGAGAAGTCACAACCACCCCGTGATGCCCACCTACAAACCACAAAATGAGGCAAGACAGCTGTACCAACAACGCGTCCCGTCGGACCGGCCATTCCTTCATGTGCGCCCCCGTGTCCCCGATTGTGGTAAATCAATGACCTCATCAAGATAGACAGCCCCCACACCCCGTCCTGGTAGCACTGGAGCCACCCAAACGGACCAGGA
>OLKM01005899.1:0-15634 GCA_900291075.1 Melanogrammus aeglefinus | reverse complement strand
TAGCTGTAGTATCATAGTAGTATTACATAGTATTATAGTGTAGTATCATAGTAGTATTACAGTAGTATTATAGTTAGTATCATAGTTAGTATATAGTGTATATAGTGTACGTATCATACGTTATATTATAGTGTAAGTATCATAGTAGTATTACGTAATATTTTAGTGTCGTATCATAGTAGTATAATAGTATAGTATCATAGTATATTACAGTAGTATAATAGTGTAGTATTAGTAGTATTAAACAGTAGTATTATAATGTAGTTATCATAGTAATGCTACAGTGGATATTATCAGTTGGAGAATATATGTAGTATTACAGTGTATAAATAGTGTAGTATCATAGTAGTGCTACAGTAGTATTTATAGTGTAGCTTGTATTACAGTGCATTGTGTACATGGTACTCGTACCAGAGCAGCCACAGACACACTGATATGCGCCTCATAATACAGTTTTATAGTGTGGTTATTGTGGTATATGTAGTGTATTATGGTAGTGATATGGTGTATTATTGTGTATTATGTAGTGTATTATGGTAGTATTATGTGGTATTATTGTGTATTATGTAGTGTATTATGGTAGTATATGGTAGTATTATTGTGTATTATGTAGTGTATTATGGTAGTATATGGTAGTATTAGTGTGCATTATGTAGTGTATTATGGTAGTATATGGTAGTATTATTGTGTATTATGTAGTGTATTATGGTAGTATATGGTAGTATTATTGTGTATTATGTAGTGTATTATGGTAGTATATTGTAGTATTATTGTGTATTATGTAGTGTATTATGGTAGTATATGGTAGTATTATTGTGTATTATGTAGTGTATTATGGTAGAATAATAGAGTTAAGTGTGACTCCATGTTTCCATAGCAACCGATTTTCGGTTCTACACAAACCAAATCAAAGGGGAAATACTACGCAAACGGTTTATAGAAAATGAATGCCAATTGATTTGCGAGTTTGCTTTACCAATGCTGTAATAATGAGAATAGAATGTCTTCATTTAAAAAATAAATAAATAAAGTAACGTCGTCTAACTTTTCTTTTTAATACCCTGGGGAATACATGAACGCCTCGACGTGTTTCGATTGGTCGTGATTTTCACCTCTTGAAATTGATTTATTTTAATTTTGAAAGAAACAACACATGGCAGCGATGGAAAACGCCATCTCTCGTTCGGTTGTTTAGAACGGAAAATTCTGTTGCCAGGACAACGTGACGTTTTCACTTTAGAACTCAGTATCATTGCGTAGTACGTTAGTAGTATTGTGTACAGTGGTACTCGTACCAGACAGCCACCAGACACACTGAGATGCGTCTCATAATATAGTTTGATAGTGTATTATTATAGTAGTATTATAGTGTAGTATTACAGTAGTATTGTGTACAGTGGTACTCGTACCAGACAGCCACCAGACACACTGAGATGCGTCTCATGCTCCAGACCTTAGGAGGTCGTAGGCGCTGTAGCTGTTCTTACTGGCGACGATCTCCTGTTCATGTGGGAGTGGAGAATCTACACACCATGCACGCCATGCACACAGACACACACGCACACGCACACCACACACACACACGCTTATTAAACACTTTTTTTCTGTTGAAAAAATGATTTGCTATGATGTAAAATGATGAGGGAGGCAGACAGACAGATAGACTGGCAATCTCCCTCAGGCTGATCAAACAATCAGTCATGCAGGCAGACAGGACAGGCTACTCAGATCATGTTCTCAGACAGACAAACAGGCAGGCAGGCAGACAGACAGGTACGCCAGGGTGATGTTTTCACACAGGCAGACAGACAGGGCAGGCAGACAGGTACGCCAGGTGATGTTTTCACAACAGCAGACAGACAGGCAGGCAGACAGTACCGCCAGGGTGATGTTTTCACACAGGAGACAGACAGGCAGGGCAGAAGAGAGGACAGGTACCTCTAGGGTGATGTTTTCACACAGGCAGGCAGCAGACAGGTACCTCCAGGGTGATGTTTTCACGCAGACAGACAGGCAGGCAGACAGACAGACAGGTACCTCCTTGGTGATGTTTTCACACAGGCAGACAGGCAGGCAGACAGACAGACCGGTACCTCCAGGGTGATTTGACGTCCTTCTTTCCGTTGATGCGGGCGACCTGCTGGTCATCTTCAGAGCCTCCTCAGACGCCGGTTCAGAACCAACCAGCGGGCTGACTCTGTAAGCCACCTGACAACACACAGCCAATCAGAGACCACCCTGACCAACCAGCCAATCAGAGATCACCTGACAACTCACAGCCAATCAGAGACCACCTGACAACCCACAGCCACATCAGAGATCACCTGACACTCACAGCCAATCAGAGACCACCTGACAACCCACAGCCAAATCAGAGACCACCTGACAACCCACAGCTAATCAGAGACCACCTGACAACCCACAGCCATCAGAGACCACTGACAACCCACTGCCATCAGAGACAGCCGACAACCACAGCCAATCAGAGACCACCTGACAACCCACAGCCAATCAGAGACACCCTGACAACCATAGCCAATCAGAGACCAGCCGACAACCACAGCCAATCAAAGACCCCCTGACAACCCACAGCCAATCAGAAACCACCTGACAACCCTACAGCCAATCAGAGACCAACTGACAACCCACAGCCAACCCACAGCCAATCAGAGACCCCCTAACCACACACAGCCAATCAGAGAGAGAGAGAGAGAGAGTGATAAAGAGAGACAGACACACATAGAGACGGAGCATCTGATTGGCTACTGACCAGCTGTGAGATGGAGACAGAGAGTAGGGAAGCACACGGCCACTGTAGCTTCCGCCACTCCTCTCGCCAAAAAGCCAAGGCCCGCCAAGATCATCTGACGAAGTGAAGAAGAAGATGTCAGAGTACCAACCAGGTCCTCGAACTGGTAGGTATCCACTCCACTCTGGCGGACATAGAGAGAGAGAGAGAGAGAAGAGAGAGAGAGAGAGAGAGAGAGAGAGAGAGAGAGGAGAGAGAGAGAGAGAGAGAGAGAGAGAGAGACAGGGCGGGAAAGAGATAGGGAGAGTGAGAGTGACATAGGAGGAGAGACAGAGAGGTAAGAGAGACATGGAGAGACAGGGAGAGAGAGAGCACCATAGAGAGAAACATTGAGGGAGAGAGCCGTCGAGAAAGAGACAGAGATTGAGACAAACTAAAGCTAACTAAAGTGATTATTAACTATTTCACTATTAATGAGACAGACGGAGAGACAGGTAGTTACTCAGTGGAACCGAGTTGAGGATGACGTCACAGACAGACAGACAAGGAGTTACTGAGTGAGACAGCATTGAGGTTGATGCCACAGACAGACAGGCAGTTACTGAGTGAGACAGCGTTGAGGATGATGCCACAAACAGACAGACAGGTAGTTACTGATGGAGACAGACAGACAGAAATACAGACAGGTAGTTACTGAGGGAGACAGACAGACAGACAAACAGACAGACAGGGAGCTACTGAGGGAGACAGACAGACAGACAGACCGACAGACAGACAGACAGACAGACAGACAGACAGACAGACAGACAGACAGACAGACAGACAGACAGACAGACAGGTAGTTACTGAGGGAGACAGACAGACAGACAGACAGGAGTTACTGAGTGAGACAGACAGACAGGGAGCTACTGAGGGAGACAGACAGACAGACAGACAGACACACAGACAGACAGACAGACAGACAGACAGACAGACAGACAGACAGACAGACAGGACAGTTAGTTACTGAAGGGGACAGACAGACAGGTAGTTATGAGGGAGACAGACGGACAGACAAACAGACCGACAGGGAGCTACTGAGGGAGACAGACAGACAGACCGACAGACAGACAGAAATACAGACAGGTAGTTACTGAGGGAGACAGACAGACAGACAAACAGACAGACAGGGAGCTACTGAGGGAGACAGACAGACAGACAGACAGACAGACAGACAGACAGACAGACAGACAGACAGACAGACAGACAGACAGACAGACAGGTAGTTACTGAGGGAGACAGACAGACAGACAGACAAACAGGTAGTTACTGAAGGAGACAGACAGACAGGTAGTTACTGAGGTAGACAGACAGACAGACAGACAGACAGACAGACAGACAGACAGACAGACAGACAGACAGACAGACAGACAGACAGACAGACAGACAGGTAGTTACTTAGTGAGACGGAGTTCAGGATGATGCCGGACACAGACATCCCACTGAGGAAGCGCAGGGTGCAGAAGATGGTGTAGCTGGGAGACAGGGCCGTGCAGCTACCCAAGACCGCCAGCTGGAGGTAGGACCAGCAGAGAATCACCTTCCTACCAAACCTACACACACACACACACACACACACACACACACACACACACACACACACACACACACACACACACACACACACACACATTTTAATGTTCTACAGATTAGTAATACTGTGATGAAGATAAGTCATATTGTATAGATAAGTCATACTGTTAGATAGATAAGTCAGTGATGTGGAGATAAGTCATACTGTTATATGCTGTAGATAAGAGAGTGTAAATGTTGGAAAAGGTAATGATGTGTGTGTGTGTGTGTGGTGTGTTGTGTGTGTGTGTGTGTGTGTGTGTGTGTGTGTGTGTGTGTGTGTGTGTGTGTGTGTGTGCGCGTGCGTGCGTGCGTGCGTGCGTGCGTGCGTGCGTGTTTGTGACCTGTCGGAGAGTCCTCCAAAGATGATGGCCCCAGCCAGGACCCCCCCCATGTAGATGGTCTGGCTCATCTGCTTCAGTGGTCTTAAGGAACATACCAAGTCCCACTTTGGGGGGATATTTAATGTTGTTATTATTATTGTTAATTAATCGTAAGATAAAAACACAGTACAAGGTCTGACACAACACTGCTTCAGAAAGTGGCCTCCTGGAAAGCAACTTTCTTTTCTACCCTTCTTTACCGCAATATTACGGGAACTCTGTAATATTAATCGTATTATTATTATTATAAAGCTGTTTACACTTCATTGGTAGTTCATATTGACCCCTCTCTCTATTGATACAAATAAAGAAAAATATATTATGTTCGGAATAATCCGCTCTTGCTCGTGTATTTGTGTACCTCTGTGACTATGGTGGAGTCGAACTCTGATTGGTCGAAGGTCCATCCGTCCAGACAGGCCTCCGTCTCCGCCGCCGAGGTGAGGCCAGCAGGGGGCGCTGTTGAGTTCATCAGCAGCTGCCACTGGGGTGTCACATACCTGCATCGCATGACACCACAGATCACAATATATATCTATACATACATATGTATAGATATATGCTGTATATATTTATATATATACACTTTCCTTTCCTTACTCATGTCTTTCCCACATCCCTCACCTCCTTGCTTCCTACCTCCTACATTTGTCCAGCGACGTTCCGGAGGCGTCCAGCGGGATGAAGACCCTTAGAAGCTGCCGCTCCGTCACCTGCAACCAAAGACAACAACCAATCAGGGTCCTTCGTTAAGACAATGACCAATCAGGGACCTCTGTTAAGACATCGGTCATATGTGAAATAACATGTGGTTTCTGAATGAGCTCACATAAGTGTGTAGTTCAAAACGTGAGCAGCTTTCACCTCTTCGCCACCTACAGAGTTTGTTTTGTACGATCGTTCAAAAACCCTGTGTTATTTCCCATGGACATCTGACCGATGGAACCAGGAGCCTCGGACGTGGGACTTAGGCCCAATCCCATTTCTTTGCTCACTGTCTCAACCCTACATCTCAACCCTAACCCTACCCCTTACCCTCATTGCTCATGCTCATTGCTACCCCTAACCGATCCCCTATCAAATGGGACAACCCTACCCTGTGACGTCATCAAACCTGGGAAGATCTGGATATCATATGACATGAGCCCGGCAGCTCCCCGACCGCGGGCCGCCCGGTCCACTGCCGGGCTGCAGAGCCCTATTACGGGCTCTGCAGCCCGGCCGTGGACCGGGGTCAGGCGGCCCAGGGTCGGGGAGCTGCCGGGCTCATGTCGTATGATATCCAGATCTTCCGAGAGTCCGTTCTACAGCCCTAACACATTACCCCACATGCAATCAAATGGGCGAAATGGGACATTAAAATAGGGCAAGTGTTGACATGGAACTATCCATGTTGCAGAGATCGCGAGCTAATTCGCTAACTAGCGATTTGTGCATGACAATTCAACCCGGGTGGGTATGTATCTGGTTATATACGAATGTCTATAATGCATTGAACTACATTTCGATAAATATAACATTACTTATATAATATATATAATATATATAATATATTAATTATATTACTAATAATAATATATTATATTAGTTATATTATTATTATATTATATATATAATATATTTATATTAGTATATTTTTCACCTAGAGTCACTAGAACATGGAAGATCTGGTATATCATACGACATGAGCCCGGCAGCTCCCGACCGCGGCGCCGCCGGTCCACGCCCGCAGCCGGCCGTGGACCGGGGTCGGGCGGCCAGGATCGGGAGCTGCCGGCTTCATGTCGTATGATATCCAGATCTTCCGGAGAGTCCGTTCTACAGCCCTAAACACATTACCCACATGCAATTCAAATGGGCGAAATGGACATTAAAATAGGGCAAGTGTTGACATGAACTGTGTTCGGGAGATCGCGAGGTAATTCGCTAACTAGCGATTAGTGCATGACAATTCAACCGCGGTGGTTATGATACTGGTTATAACGAATGTCTATCATGCATTGAACTACATTTCGATAAATATAACTATTACTTATATAATATTAATTAATATAATATAATATATTTAGTATATTTTCACCTGGAGGTCCTAGAACATGAAGATCTGGATATCATACGATGAGTCGCGCAGCTCCCCGACCGCGGGCGCCCCGGTCCACGGCCGGGCTGCAGGGCCCTATCACGGCTCTGCAGCCGGCCGGGAGACCGGGGTCGGGCGGCCAGGGTCGGGAGCTGCCCCGGGCTCATGTCGTATGATATACAGATCTTCCGAGAGTCCGCGCGGGCTGCAGAGGTATAATTAATAAAATATTATAGTTTATTACAGACAAAACACTTAAATTTTGTTTTTTTCAATCCTGTCGCATCTTTTCGCTCTCCATCTTGTCTAGGATATTTCTTGATTTTCCGTTTTCTCGCAAGGTATTGTGGGAGCAAGTCACACACTGAAGCGCTTTGAGGGTGCCATCGAAAATCTCAATTTGAGGGGATGTTAGCCCTCCCCCTTACCCTTAAGCTACCTTTAAACTGTTTTGGGACATGGCTCCACGGCGCGTGAACGCGCAACAGCGAGGGCTAGGGCTGAGATTTCTCTTGAGCAAAAGAAATGGGATTCGACTTATTCTTCAGAGGTCTATGGGGTCTCCATTAAGACAACGACCAATCAGGGTCCTCCATTAGACGAACGACCATTCAGGGTCCTCCTTAAGACAACAACATCAATCGGTCCTCCGTTAAGACAACGACCCATCAGGGTCCTCCGTTGAGAAATCGACCAATCAGGGTCCCCCGTTAAGACACGACGCAATCAGGGTCCTCCGTTAAGACAACGACCAATTCAGGGTCCTCCGTTAAGACAACGACCAATCAGGGTCCTCCGTTGAGAAATCGACCAATCAGGGTCCTCCGTTAAGACAACGACCAATCAGGGACTTCCGTTGAGAATCGACCAATCGGGTCCTCCGTTAAGACAACGACCAATCAGGACCTCCATTGAGAAGTCGACCAATCAGGGTCCTCCGTTAAGACAACGACCAATCAGGGTCCTCCGTTGAGAATCGACCAATTCAGGGTACTCCGTTAAGACATATGACCAATCAGGGTCCTCCGTTAAGACAACGACCAATCAGGGTCCTCCGTTAAGACAATGACCAATCAGGGTCCTCCGTTAAGAGAACGACCAATCAGGGTCCTCCGTTAAGACAAAGACCAATCAGGGTCCTCCGTTAAGACAACGACCAATCAGGGTCCTCCGTTAAGACAACGACCAATCAGGGTCCTCCGTTAAGACAACGACCAATCAGGGTCCTCCGTTAAGACAAACATCAATCAGGGTCCTCCGTATAAGACACCGACCATCAGGTCCTCCGTTAGACAACGACCATCAGGGTCCTCCGTTAAGACACACGAGCAATCAGGGTCCTCCGTTAAGAACAACGAGCCAATCAGGGTCCTCCTCGTTAGATTCACCGACCAATCAGGGTCCTCCGTTAAACAACACGACCAATCAGGGTCCTCCGTTAAGACAACGACCAATCAGGGTTCTCGTTAAGACAACGACCAATCAGGGTCCTCCGTTATAGACAACGGACCAATCAGGTAAGTCCGTTAAGACAACAACCAATCAGGGTCCTCCGTTAAGACAACAACCAATCTGGTTAGTCCGTTAAGACACAATAACGAAAAACATTAATATATGATGATACAGCAGACAGACAGACAGACAGACAGACAGACGACAGACAGACGACAGACAGACAGACAGACAGACAGACAGACACAGACTCGACCATGGTAGCAGAATGTTTATATTGGTAGGAATGCTGTGATTGGCTATGGAGAGTGCAGTGGTGGGCAGCATCCAGCAGTGAAGTTATTCAGTAGATTCTGCTGGCCATCAGCAGCCAGGAAGGCTAATGAGGGTGACATAAGCACTGGAACCGGCCGAATCTCCTATCTAGAATAGAGCACGTATTAATAAAGAATTGAATGAATAAATGAATGAATGAATATGTATGAAGAGAGAGAGAGAGAGAGAGAGAGGGAGAGAGAGAGAGAGAGACGAGAGAGAGAGGAGAGGAGAGAGAGAGAGAGAGAGAGAGAGAGAGAGAGAGAGAGAGAGAGAGAGCAGAGACAGAGACAGAGAGAGAGACAGAGAGACGACACAGAGAGGCAGAGAGACATCATGCATATTTAACACAGTAAGTATGTTTTATTTTACCTGTCAGTAGGTTCAACGAAGCCCATTTCTCTGTGTGATTCCAGAACTCAGGGTTCCTACAGTTTAACTCTGCAGGAGAGTTAACTCTCAACGTGATCCATAACAGATGCAACCATAGCCAGTAAAAAAAAGTGAGGTCCAGATGTTTTTCTATCAATGGAGCATATTTACTGCATTTCATGATGAGCAAAATTCATTCAAAAAAAATACAAACAAACACAAGGCCTATGCACTACACACAAACTCATTATCTATGATTAAAATAGCATAGAGGGCAAAAAATTTATTTTATACTAACATTTATATTCTATTTGTATGTGTGTTTGTAATGCTCTTGGTATTAAATTTCCTGTTATAGCGCCGACAATATATAGGCCTTCTTTATAAAGAAAAACATAGGCCTATTAAAAAGTTGAAACATCTTTTCTTTATTAATAATAAAGAGATTTAAAAAAAATAGGAAATAATTACCGAGGACAGGACCTCGTCACCTCATACGGCATTTACACACAGTGGTAGAGTTATTTTCGAAAGGCCCAATTTCGTCGGTTTAGCGGAGTTTAATCCGGATCGAGATTGGACAAAAAAAATCGCAAATGCTCTCAGCTCTGATAAAAACTCCCAGACCCCGAAACCAAAATTTGTAGTCTTGAACCCGAACGAAGAAGGACTAATGGAATGAAATGTTTTACTGCTTTGCAAGTCTTTGCTCTGCGGAGCTGTCAGGGGGCCTTGATGAAGAGCGGCCACAGCAGCGTCTACCGACAGCTGGTGACACTGGACGTCCTGACGAGGCTGAGAATCTGATGATACTGTAAAACTCACTGACTTCTTCTTATTGCTTCACCGTTCTCTCCGAGCGAGAAGGATGAACTTTAGCCCCAGTTTTTTTCACTTGCGTTAACTAATCAACCATCCATTGCTCTTTTGTGGTTAATGCTTCTCCGACCATCGTCTGAAGTCACGTCCTCCATCCCCACCCTCGCTCCCACCAGATTTAGACTACAACCTAAGCCATGCTTTTATTGTAGTAGTTTAAAATATGCGTGTACGATTCACCATTATTAATTCGATATTAAATACTTAATAACTTCTCTATCACCCCTCCACCATTCTGTCTCTTCTCTCTCATCCCTCCATATCGTGTTTGGGGTTAGAGTAAGGCAAGGGTTAGTTACCTCTAAATACGTAGTTAAGAACGCTCTTAAAATTCATGATAAATAACACGTCAATATCACCACTGCAAAATCCTCGATAAAACATAATCTTTTCTAATTTTGAAAATCACATTGTAGGCTCTATATGCTAATGTTTCGCTTATTTCATTTCATTTAAAATCACACACAATGCTGCCCCTCTCCCCTAGAGACGTGTGACGCTGAGGCTCAGAATTTGCAGCACGAGAAAAAAAGGAAGCAAAATCGCATTGGAATCGTCCTCTTCTTTTGTAGGCTATTAAAACATGAAACCGTTTCCCAACATATCTATTATAACCATTTAATGATTTTCAAGCTTTTCCCTTCTGACAAAAGCTTTGGCTGCTCACGCAAAATATCTGCACACACTTATACAATTATAAATTTTGAGTTTATAAGTGCTAGTGGATATGGGATATATTTTTTTATTAAATAGGCAATGTAGTGCTTTGTAGAACCATTTTATCCAATGTATTTAGATCAGTGTATCTCTTTATCCTTTAATGTTTCTCCATGTTTATATATATTGTGTTCTTATTTAGTTTTGTCATATTTATTCTTTTTACCTGCACACGGACTAAAGGTGGAAAATAGCAATTTGCTCAAATCTGTTGCGATTCAACTCTCCATGCTCTAAACAAGTTTCATGTTTTTTTTGTACTTTGTCCCAGTTTAAATAAAATCGACATTACATACATTCACTTACATAGGTTATAATGATTCGGGTTCGTTACTCTGCCGTAGCAGGATAGTCTTATCTGGAAGGGGTGAAACTATGGCTGCGTCCAATTCTAGGACGCATCTTCGAAGGACGCGTCTCCGAAGATGATCGTCTATGAATTGGACACAGCCTATGTTAAAGAGACTAGAGGAGACTGGCGCACGCATACGTTAAATGGGGCAGGATTACGGGCGGGTTAGGGTAAGGTTCGGTTTTATAAGAGGTTCATCAAAGAGTTGGGTTATGGAAGAGGTTACTTGGTTAGTTTAGTTTAGGTAAGAGGAACCCATATAGCCATTACAGCAGAGGCAAACAGCAAGAAAAACATGTAATAAATCAACATACACGAAAGCAGGACAAAGAAAAAATAACAGAAAGAGAAGAAAAAAAGAAATACAAAACGATGCACCATTACTGTAATTCCATATCAGGAAATAGAAGACATCAAAACATAGGTAAAATTGTGAAGTAGCAAGTATGAATGTTCATAGCACCACTCCTATAACTCAAAGTCTGACACACAAGGATGTCGACACTATGATAAACTATGTCAATATTATTTATAATGGATTTTCAGCTGTTTTTAGATGTATTATAACTTTAATTTATTATGATTGTGTGAGTAAAGAGTTCCTTCCATGGTTAGGTATGAAGGTTCTTATGGGGGTTATGGTTATTGAAAAGGTTCTGCGGGTTATTATTATGAAAGAGCTTCTGCGGGGTTATATTATGAAAAGGTTTTATTGGGGTGTATGTGTTATAAAGAGTTCTGCGGGGGGTTATTATATGATTAAAGGTTATATTGGGGGTTATGGTTATGAAAGAGGTTCTGCGGGGGTTATTATTATGAAGAAGGTTCTATGGGGGGTTATGGTTATGAAAGGTTCTGCTGGGGTTAGGGTTATGAAAGTTGGGGTTAGGGTTATGAAAGTGGTTATTCAAAGAGTTAGGGCTATGGAAGGGGTTCTACTGGGTTTAGGGTTATGATAGTATTTATTGATTGTATCTTATATTACAAATTTTGATCTTTATACTTAATGCACCCTGGTCAGAGACAAACAAAATGTCGGTCATTCTCTTTGTTGAAATGACAATAAAGCTGACGTTGACTTTGAAAGAGGCTTCATCAAATTATTATGCTATGAAGAGGGGTTATTCAAAGGTTATGTTATGAAGTGGTTCTACATGGGGGGGGTAGGGGTATGAAAGTGGTTCTACAC
Source organism: Melanogrammus aeglefinus (assembly GCA_900291075.1). Classification (NCBI taxonomy): domain Eukaryota; kingdom Metazoa; phylum Chordata; class Actinopteri; order Gadiformes; family Gadidae; genus Melanogrammus; species Melanogrammus aeglefinus. The sequence continues at coordinate 3,535 of OLKM01005899.1, read as the reverse complement.
GGGGGGGGGGGGGGGTATGAAGGTGTTCTAGGGGGTAGTGGGATAAAGGTGGTTCTAGGGGGGGGGGGTTAGGTTTGAAAGTGTTCTACCAGGGGTGGGGGGGTAGGGTATGAAGGTGGTTCTAGGGGGTAGGGGTATGAAGGTGGTTCTACTGGGGGGGTGGGGGGGTGTATGAAGAGAGTTCTAGAAACTTTGGGTTATAAAAGAGGTAAACTGTACAGTTATTTTTACAAAGAGCTCTTTGTAGCGACATTAAGACTTAATACATTGTAGTTCCTTCCACGTTGCGCAGCTCTTGCGACAAAGACTTGGGGTGTGTGGGCGGGGGGAGGTGCGCATTCCACACTCGGCCCCCAGTCCAGAGCCGGAGGCCGGAGACCTGCTGACAGACAAGTCTGCTGGGTTGTTCTGGGTTTGGCCGCTGAGCAGTGCTGTCTCTGCGGGAGCCGGGATAAACCGCCGTGTTACAGCAAAAACAATAAATCACAACTTTGAATGATTCGGTCGACGAGAGCACCATAAACCCTCGTCCCAAAACAGACACAACACCTTTATAAATCTCACCCCCCGAATTAACTTGACGAGAGTATAGCATTGACGCACCTGCCACCCTAGCTCCTAGCCATTACCAAAACCCCTAGCTCCTAGCCATTACAAAACCTACTCTAGCTTTCCGAGCATTACCAAACACCTAGCTCCTAGCCATTACCAAACCCCTAGCTCTATCCATTACAAAACCCTAAGCTCCTAGCCATTATCCCAAACACAACCCCTAGTGGCTAACTCTAACCAGTCCATAACCAAACCGTAGCTCCTAGCCCTTACCCCTTCTCACGAGACGCTGTCCTTGGTGAGACTGCAGCATCCCTGTTCTTCATCCGCGAGTTAACCATTTATAGGTGTTAGCTCTGTCTCAGCTGTAGCTACAGCGTGTAAACACTAACTCGCACAATAGTAGGTCACACTTCCACACCTAGTACTCAGTGCCTTTACTGCTGGTTCACAGTTACTGGGTAAGTGTAGACACATACACCGACGTAAATATGATGAAAAATTCAATTTAGAGGTTGGAAGTGTTTATTTTAAATACCTATTCCAGTAAAATGTCACACACACACACACACACACACACACACACACACACACACACACACACACACACACACACACACACACACACACACACACACACACACTCTAAAAGCAGTCCCTCTAGAGGGGAACTTGCATATTTACAAAGAAAGAAAAAGAAAAAAGAAAAAATATGTAGTTTGGCTGGGGACCCATCCAGCACATCTTGGCCAGGTCTACAAGCTTATCAAAGTTCTGGAGCAGGTCTACAAGCTGATCACAAAGTCTGGACCTGTCGGAAAACAAAACTTAATATGCGGATATCCTTATATCAGGTACCCCTGTATATAAAGGTCAGGGTTAGACAGGTACCATGTATTAAAGGTGAGGGTTAGACAGGTTACCCTGTATATTAAAGGTGAGGGTTAGACAGGTACCCTGTATATAATAGGATGGTCAGAATTATTTGGCTATTCGTTCCGGCGGGTCAAGCGCTATTTTTATCATTCTGACCGTTAACATTTTTTCAATTCAAATAAACAAGAATTTAACGGACGGAACGATGTTCGACACCCTGAAGGGTATATCCTGCTTATATGTCACTTGCCAAAGAAATATATATAAGAGTCAAGACATTCATTTAAATTTTCATGCGTTTTAACAATCCAACTATAAAGTTTTTACACAAGCCATTAACTTTGTTTCCCTGGTACACGCTGCAGGGTTTGACTAATACCTGGAACAATTTTACCCTCCCTATAAGTTCTAATGCAATGGAAATGTTGCGTTCACTCTCCCAGTAAATTAGACGGACCTTAGCTACAATTGTGCAACGGGAGGTATTCTAGTCGGCTCAGCTACGAGCAGAGAGTTACGTCATGCATTTGTACATATTCAGAATTCGAAATTCATCCCAGCCTTTTATCCAAGATACTCTTATAGGTGTCTATAGCATATACTGCGCTTTCTGATGACAGTTTAATGCATTTTTCTACTATTTACCAGCTCTCATTTTGCAAGCTGAACAGGACAATCGACTGGGACTACTTAGCAGGAAAGTTGTTTTTTTTGCGTTTAAGATATTAAGTGATTCTTGCCGATTGAACCATGCTGCTTTTTGTGAATGTGGCACACATCCAATAATCCGATTATTCGTTCATACCACCCAGATTTTCCAACTATGGAAATTTGAGTTAATCACATCCCTAAAGATATAAGGGTGAGGGTTAGACGGGTACCCTGTATATAAGGCTGAGGGTTAGACGGGTAGCCTGTATATAAGGCTGAGGGTTACGAGGGTAGCCTGTATATAAGGTTGAGGGTTAAGCTGCGTTCACACCAAAACCGAGGGGGCGACCCGACTCCAAAGTCCACGTAGAAACGCGTATCAGGCAACCTATGGGCATGAAGGTCCTGGTACGGGCGAGCGCGTTCACAAGGATTGAGTATCGCAACACGACACGTTGCTCGAGCTCAAATATTTGAATTTCAAACAGCGTTCACTCCCTGAGTGACGTAACAGCGACAGCCATCAGAGTTCAACGACCAACCGTTCCCTGCAGTCCGGAGTGAACCGTAGCATCGAGGAGAAGGGAGTTGTAGCTTAAAACTCGAGTTCTAACATCTACACGGTACGCTCATTTCTTTGTCTCATCTTCGATTTTGAACGGTTAGCCCATCAGAAGGTAACATTATTAGAAAAATCGTGTTTTAGGTTTCCCCTACTTTAATTAGATTACACTCAGTAAGTGATGTATGATTAAATTAACAAAATCGGAAGTCCTTTTTATTGAATTTAACTCCTTGTAGTAACTGTTGGTTTATGCAAAAATACTAATTAAATGACATGTTAATTCCCATCGTGTTGATGATTTCAAACCCACATCGGAGATCAAGTCAATAGACTCCCAAAGATCAGCTGGCAGTTTGACTTATCTAAACTGCATTGTGGGTAGAAAGATAATAGTGTCATTCCATTGATTATGCATTTGGACTTCAATTATGATGGATTTAGAAATATATTTTAAAAGGAATAAGTCGCGAGTTAACATCACAATACTAGATGGATTACGCCATTAATATTTAATCGTATGCCGCGAGATCTATAAATAGATTATAAATATATAATATTCAGGCCAAAGCTGTGTCCTCCCGACGATGATATTGATGGAATAGATTGCTTCGGGTTCGGACGTATCTGGTACTTCAAAGACAGCTGAACTTCATCTGTTACAGAAGACTATATTGGCGGATAAAATTTTCACAAATACAACCCGCACCTCAAGCGACAGTCGGCGTTTGTAGTTAACGAAGAGATACGACAGTCACGTTATTAGGGGAGGTATAAGACGGGTACGTCGTGTATGAATAAAGGCGAACTGACTTGTCCAAGATCGATTCTTGCTGATTCGGTCGTTTTTAATAATCCTAATTTGCGTCCACACGAGTGGGGAGTCGTTCATGA